>CALNHX010002214.1:0-188179 GCA_940337035.1 Agriotes lineatus | reverse complement strand
AAAAAGCTACATTAACATGTAAATATCTATCGAACAGACGCGCAAAAAGGTAAACTAATCCGATACCCCATTTATTTATTAAACCTGTGGTTCCGCACACCCTATGTTCGCTCCTCGTAAATTTTGTTCTTCCGACTAGACGGTTTTCGTTTGTTGCAATGTTAAAAACGCCTCTCGCCTCTATTAATTGTTAAAGTTGTTATGGCTATTATCAGTCACTATGTCAAATTATGTAGGTAATTTAATTTACACAGCGCATTTTTGAAAAGTTGACATTTTGATTTCACTATAACTTGACAAATTGACGTTTATAGTTGTGCAGCCGTATTTGAAACTAGCAGATTTACAAAACACAAAACTTCCTCTTGGCAACGACTATAATTAGTCTCAGTTTTCATTTATCTTATTTAATAAATTTTATTCCGGCAGCATAATAGCTTTCTCAAAATTTGCAAGATGAATATCAGATTCGAACTGCTGATTGTGGATTTAATTAGTTTTTTAGTATTCTCATGTGATTAAATTAGCTGCTAGGCTAAACATTTTGTTAGGTTTACTCTCGCCTTGTTTTTAGGCCGGGGCTAAAAATCAATTCAAATAAAGCTTTGACTTACGACCATAACGGTTGCTACTCCCTTACCTTTTCAACAAGAATGCACAGCTTTATACTTGTCAGTATTTTAGCAACAGCGTTGCAGCAAGGGACCATCGTACCTCAACGAATGCCAAGATTCGGGATCGAAGACCTTGAAGAATGCCGAAATCCATGACTGCTCAGTGTCTGTAAAAACACATATTATCAAATTCCGAGCAACGGATAATGGCCAGCACTGTATAAAAGGGTTTGCAAAATTCAACTCCATCTCAACTCAATCCTATTTTATTTCTTTATGTGTCGGTGAAGCAATACACTAAAATACTAATACATCATATTCATGTGTTTTGAGGAGACGCCGATGTTCGTCAAATTAGTTTTCTACTGATTTTATATAGTTTATTTGTAAAGCTGACGTACTCTGTCATTGTATTTCACTGTTTTGTCTTCCCTTTTCGTTTGAGTTGTCGTATGGGTCCTTTTGACTTCATAGCTGTGCCGTTAGCCCCAACACAAATGTGCATTTTTCACATTTAAAATTTATGCCCATTTTTCCAGCGCTAATTCCCGTCCCTATCTTAAACTTGCATCAGCTTTATGCTCGAAGGGCGATAAAGACAAAATTCACCAGCGGTGCTCCGAGTCGCGTACAAATACGCACGGCGCCGTCCCTGCTAAACATACCTGGAGCGAAGCACAGATAAGGAAGCGTTTAAAGAGTATAAAAGCAACTTCCACAGTCATTTCAACTAACTTTAGTCCCCGAACCTGAGGCCTGAACTCTATCCTGAACACCAGACCCTCCCGGGGCCTGACCCCGCTTTCCTGATCAACGAACTTGAGTCCCCGGACTTTCTTCATCCAAATATTCCTCTCGGGTATCCGTCGGTTCCGATCTTTGCCATAATTTCCAGTATACACAGAAAATATCCCTGGCACCGGTCGGCTCCGATCTTTGCTAAGAGCTCCGTTTAACACTCTGCCCCAGTCCCTTTTTACCACGACTTTTGCACCAAAACTTAATAATAAAATCGACTTACCTACACACCAAGAGAAATCTCCACAACGATTTAGTGAATATTGAAGAGCAAAGGACGAAGATAGCCCAAGGCTAGCAATCCTGTGGCTATACACCCCCGCTACAAAAACGCTTTGGCGCCCTATGCTCCACGAGGAGTCAAGAGGACTAAGTAAGTAAGTAAGTAAGAGAAATCTCCAAGTCAACACGATCCAGGACGCAGGTAAATTAAGCCGCCTGCCGTAACTTCAGACTTGGCCGCAAAACCTCCAGCGGTGCCCGGCATTTTCAAATTAACACTGCCCAACCAAACCACTTCGCCAAGTCACCAATTTATGCAGAAAGGGCGTACCACGTACAGCCAGGTTTGGTACACTCTTGGTAAACATCGCCGTCACCAGGTAAAACACAATTCACTTGAAACAGACCGCTTGACAAAATAAATAACCAGTCCGCGCCATCTCGCTTATATGATGTTTGCTTAGTTAAAACTAAAGATCTATTGACCCCCAGTTCATTATTTGATCTCGCCAGCACAACAACGCCTTCCAGTTGAGCCCCAGCCCCGAGTCGAACCAGCGTGCAATGCAGAACGAGTCCCTGAAATAATCGAAAGCCGAAGATATTTGATTTTATTAATTTATGTACAGAGTATTGTATTAAAATTACGATTTAATTTTGTATGCATAGTTAAAAACATTATACCGTTTATTACAACACTGTGGTTTTCCTTGTGTCTATACATTTGAAAGTGAACTCATGGCATTTGAGCTTTACCTGGGGCAAACCAGTTTAAAAATAAATAAAGTAAATTTTACCCAAACTGAGAATAAGCAGTCTTAGTAAGAATTAAATTTTAAATTTAAAATTACCGGAACTATACCGGTACGTTGTAAGATAAAACGTTGTACGTATATCACACGTGAGCGAAATGCCATTATAAGCTCGTGAGAAATTGTATCGCTCGTGCTGGGGCACTGGCGATTCAAAATTCTCACTCGCAAATAATGATGCATTTCTCTCACTTACAATATAATCTACTATTCTGCATGGTGTAAAGAATACAAGGTGTAACGTTCCGCAGAATGTGGACGGACCTCAAATTCAACCAATAGGACATGGTCCGACAAATGGCACGATTGGTAGTACTGAAGTGTATTGTTGAAGACGCTGTCGATGTCAAATTCGAGGTTAGGTTTTGCGTCAGTTGGTGTCAGATTGACGCAAAATGTAACCTGCTAACCCCGAATTTGACATCGACTGACAGTGCCAGCAACATATACGATCGCAACCATGGTTACACCATGATAGCGGCCGTGATGGATTTCCTAAGCAGGACCATCGGGGATTGGTTGACATCTCCCCTCTATTTTCTGAACGACTGCCCATCCCGGGAGCGTTTCACATCATGCTATTCTGTATACGAAACAGAGCTAAATATAGCACATAATTTTTGAAACTCGTGAATATAACTCTCGGCTGCGCTACACAAATTAAATAAAAAATTAAGTAGGTAACGAATTAATAGGTGTTTGAAGTGATATGTGTCAAAATTGTGACATTTATGAAAGTTTACTTATGGAATCTGGTGTTAAGTAAGAGGATTGACATGTGAGATAACTAGGTAAGCTACGAGTCGTAAAAAACAAGGAATTGGTTTTTAGTCCCCACCAAAATAAATAAATTAAATATAAAAATAAATATGTTGATGATTTTTTCAAAACTTTCCCAAATAAAACCCGTTTTTAAAGTTATTTGAGTTTAATTGAAGCAAGGATGGTAAGGATAAGCCAACAGATGTACTTTGGTGCGCAAACCATTAGCCTAAAGGGGTGGTTTGTTTATATTTACGATTGGAATATTTCTAGAAAGGGCTCGCCTGCAGATATATGATGTCCGGAGCTGTCGATGAAGATTAAGCTCGACTTTTGCCGATGTCTTGATCCAGACCCGGCATCAGTTGTGTTGCTTGCGAGCTCGAGCAACACAGGAAACAATATGAGCAACACACCGGACCTCGGACGACAACAGACAAAATAAATAACTGACAACGCTCAATACTAGTTTAAAAAACCAGGCCTTAGCTGTCTGACGTGACGGGTTTGTGATGTCGGGTAAACTAGGTAAAGTAGCGACGTGAACATGCTTACAGATTATAACTGCGCGTTGGTTGCAGTTATCGATTATAGTTGAGCTTTTTGTAATAGACAGGTGGCTTAGTGTCTTTGTTAGTGTTTAGTGCTGTGCGTGTAAGTTATTTACCACCTGTTTTGCACAAATAAACACTTATTTTACCGTCATAGGTTATTGCATTATCACCGCAATGGCGTGTTGCTAGGGTTTAAAAACATTTGCCGGTGAATAAAGTAGGTAAATATAGCGTGCTGTAATTATATACCATATTTGTGCTGGTGTCTGTAGATTAATATTTTTGTTATAGGAATTAGTGGGTGCGGAGGCAATAATTTTACGAACGTCGAAAATAATTTACTAGGTCGCCAGTTCGCCTAAAATAAGTAAAACACGATGCCAATATTTTGTATTTATAGCTAGTGTATGATACTTAATTTTTAATACAATCTCAAACGCTGTGTTCATCTGTGAATTGACATAGGCTGCAAATTTTTAAGTGGTAGTTAGGCCTGGTTATCCCGTTTACAAATCACTCTCCAAACTTTCTTACCTTCAACAAATTCCAACTCCCTTCAGCATAATAACCTGGTTTTATCAATTTACAAGTTACGTTTTCTGAGGTATTTTTTAAAAAGTGCAAAAAATTAAAGACTTGAGACAACAATAATTACAGAATTTCAACTGTGGGCCTTGTTGTGTCTGCATAATGTGATGGTAAATTTAGTTTTATTTAATTATGTTTTATTCAATGAATTAGTTGGGCATTTTTAAAAATTATTTTCAATAGCGTCCTCTTGAGGGACTAAAGTCCTACTTTTAATCCCAAGGAATATTTCTGCAACAATATTTATAACCTAGAAACTGATTTCTACTTCCGGTCATGGAAAAAGACCTTAGTATAGGTGTCGCAAATGCTCATTGTCTTTGGGAAAAGTATTCCCAGTAGGTGATGTTGGGTTATGTAAAACTAACCTGGCACAATATAGGGTAAATAATTTTAAATGGGGTTACATTTTTTTACGTTTGAGAAATACACTTCTAGCTAAAAATACTTGTCAAACGTCAAATATAATAACCCAATTTAAAAGTACATACCTGATATTTTGTCAGGCCCTTCACACAACTAAACATCACCTACCGGGAATACTTTTCCCACGCACCATGTGAAATTGGGACACCTCTACCCTCTCCCAGTGCTAATAAATTTCTAAGTTACCAAGTATGTTTCGTCACCATCACTACTATCTTCATTTTGATAACTTAAAAAGCTGGTATTAAGATGTCATTAAATCCCACATGTGATTCTTCACTCGACTTTGTCTCGGGAATAAACTTCATCCTGGGGATTAAACGTAAAAAATATATATAATACTAATTGGCATCTAAAATTGTGAATCCTTTTAATTAAATTCTTTTTAAGTTAATATACACTGGCATTAAATCTAAATTAAATATTTTGGGAGTATTTGACATGAACAAAAACGATTTTTCTACTTATCATTTTAGAATTTCTGCTATTTATTGTCTTTAGAAGTAAGAGCAACACACGAGAAAACATAAAGATGCCGGCCCTGTCTTGATCATTGGAGGTGGTTCTACGTAGAAAAAGGTGCCAAGCAACCAATGGAGGTGTTGTTGCAGCTGACTTGGATCTGCGGGTCGTCAGGAGTTGGCAGTTCTTTGCAGTACCTAGTTGGCAGACGACTGTAGCTAGAGGAGGACTTGGACAGCGGTTCCGAGGAGCGAAGATCTATGATTGCTGAATGTCAGTTCTAAAGTAGCGTAGCATGCTGACAAATACGCCGAGGGCAGGTATCTGGGATTGCGTTGCAGTTTGTTGCCGTAAAGAATGTATAATAACAGCTACTATAAAGAGCATCCTAATAATACATGCAAGTTAATAAATAAAAATAAATATTGCTTACCTAGTTGTAATTGGTTGTTTTATCCCGTGTTAAATTGCAACAGCGGTTATTTTAAAGTAAATAAGACTCCGTTTGGTCAAACTCAGGAATATCATTCAACCACATTTGCATTAGTCCTAATAGCACTCTACTACAATAATTGTTGTATTATCCAATTGCTGTAACCCAACCCCGATTTGAGAATTTCATGGTTTACTAAGCTAGTCATTCATAATAAAGATTTAACTAAAAGGGCAGAATGCTTAGCTATGCAGATAAATTTGTAGATAACGATTTAACAAGCAATTTAAACAGCTAAAATTATTTATAATATTTGAGATAAAAAGAATTATCATTGAATAAATATTTTTTCACCAATGACATTGAAATCAGTCATTTTGATATTGATTCCGGTAGTTGAAATAGCATTTCAACCATTCGAGATATAAATGTTCGGACTACCGGGATTTCATACTGTTTGACATTCAATTGTTGACAAGACAAATGTCACTTTACGTTTAATTTTTCTAAAGTGCATTTATTAACGTTTATTTTAAAAAAGTAACTTAAAATCTAAAACAATTATAAATGCATGTCCCAACTTGAGCAAATAGTATCATGTTTTAACAATTATTAAATGAGCTAATGTTGAAATTTATTTAACAGAACACAATTGCTGCACCCGGTAAATTTATTAATATTAGGAAGCACATAATTATAACTATCTTATGCCAATGTGGCATTTGAAGGAGTAAAGATTTGAGTTTAACTATACCCATATAGAACATATACCTATAATAAATAAGAAATAGAATAGAAATAATAAACATCAACTTACTTTTAATGACTATGTAAATAGGAATTAATACTTTTGTTGTGTATATCAATAACCACAAAATATCATTCGTTTATTATTTACATACTTCAATAAGTTTAAGTTGTTTGAAATTATATTTTCAGGCAGTACAGAACTGGAATTTTAAATATGTTCTCAGAACTTTTCATTTGAGTACAATCTTCAGTATGCTAACTTTACAAGTTGCTTAGAATTTGTTATTTTATTTTAAACCAGGGCTTTCAATTCCCTACTTTTTATGTACCGCATGTTTACCATTTGAAATAACAAGAGCCAAACATAATCACATAACTTAAATAAAAGTAGCAAAATCTACAAGTCTTAAGTGCATTACTATTTGCAGTTCGAAAAATAACTATGCATTTTGGTAAACGTTGACAAAAGGGAAAAGCAACATTTTAAAAGATCTTGGCGTTGCAATCTTTGTGTTCTAATGTTCTAGGCACATTTTGCCACGAACTGTGTAACTTATTGTTGATTTTACAGTTTCTAGAGGTTTGATTCGGGTTAACAGTACACTTAATTTTGAAAAAAGCACTCCCAGTGGGATTTGAACCACTCCTGGTAACTCTCGCTTCGATAAGTGAACCAATAAGACGAGTAGAGTACCTAGGTGTAGGTCTAGGATATCATTAAACCATCATAAAACGCACAAAGAGAAGCCAGGTTCTAGCGAGTATGCAAATGTGCACGCACACGCAGACTGGAAACCAGTCGCGTTTCGCAACCGAATTTTATCACTAATCGCGAACTGCCATCAAATCCATGCCAGCATAAATCTGCTGCAGTTTCATGGCCTGGTAAATCTATGCTACAACGGCACGTTGACCTCCCATCAGCTGAGCGGATGCTGTATGGAGCAGCCAACTTTTCTAAATGTAGGCGCAGGTCATAAACTCTCATTACCATTTGAATTTCTAATGCAGTTTGATGCTTGGTGCTGGCGTTTTTATGGGGCCTTTTGAACAACCTTCGGGAAGCTATAACCCCATTAATGACGTCGACAAATTATTAATTGGCCGCTGGTTTTAATTGTAAAGCTGCCTGTGATTTATTGACTAAGCAATAATAGATGGTCTCTAAGAATAGGTAAATTCGCCTCCGGCTGTGGCGTCTGACATTTTTTGCAGAATGCATTTTAATTTATGAATAAAAATATTGAATTGATTCAGGGTGTTCCAGATAGGAAACTTAACTCACTTTAGAGTTTTTTATACTAACGACTCTTTGTTTTTACTAATTAGATATTAAGCAAATTCATATTTTCCTTTTTTATTTACGTTTCATGTGTCAAATTGTAATTACTGTTATTAATAAGATACATTTGTGCTTTACTATACAGTCTGTAACAGCTAAAGTATCTCAAGTGTATATGTATTTCAGTTATGAAATAATAAAACTGTGGAATTCCTCTATTGATTTTATTACTAAACGTTATTTCTATGTTCTCAAAAGTCGTTTAAGGACACCTTAGGGTTCTACTCAGAATATTTTATATCATAGAAACTTTTTTAAATAACCTCATTTTCACTTAATACTGAATAAAACAACAAAATTACAATTTATTTAATCAGGTAAGTCTAATCTCTTTGTATTTATTAATTTGCATAAGAGATGCTAAAGTTTAGTAAGGTTTAGCTGGCAACCAGTTAACGGAATTCATGCCCTCAGTCCAGTACATTTGAAGGAACACAATGTAGTAAATGGTTTCGGTGGTTCTGAAGTACCGAAAATGACAGTTTTACTTTAATATAACAAGCGATTTAGTTCTTTATATTAATTTCCTATTGAAAACCTGTTATTTACTCCACAAAATGCAGTTCTGTCAGCTCTCTTTAGCCACGACCCCGGTGGGTGACTAGCCTCGTTGAATTTGAGAATGCTCTTTTGATGATAACATCAGTATTTCGAAATGATACATCTAGCAGGATATAGAAATACACATATATGTATAAAACCACTCTCTGCGCTAACAGTTAAGGCGTCCTGAAATTTTGACAGGCTATGTTAACGAGAGAATTGAAAGTGACGCGCGATTGACACCTGCTAGATGACTCTGGTAGACACGGAGTGTCGAAGGTTATACACGAATTACTGCGATAAAATAGCTTGAATGAAATACTGACGTTTCTGTGTCCATATTTATATAGCTCCCCCGAATTGCGGATACTATGTATCACTAGCGACACTAATTACTAAGTTTATGACACTAGCCACTTAGTTGCGGGTAGTGTAAAATACAAAATTAGTTCCCCGCTGATTTAGGCTGCTCAGCTGGTCGTTACGAAGTTTCCACTTTTATGCTCGCCTGCGCCGCTTATGCAGGGCTTTCGCGGGGTGAGTTATGAACACTAAACTTGGCCATGTCTTCGTTGTACCCTATTTATAGCCGTCAAGACCATCAACGGTGTCAGTATGGTGGTTAACTTAATTCAACTTATCTATATCTCAGTGAATTGCGTTGAGCCAGTATTCTACTTCAAAGTTATTTAAAAAATTAATTGTGCTTATAAGAATAATAATAATTTAAATAATATTCAGTATGACTCTGCATACTGATATAGGTCGTTTGAAATGTTACTGATGAAGCATGGGTGCTCCAACGCAGATCAGAGAGCAACTATTTAATGACAAAGCAGATAACTGTTAATGATATTATTTTTCGTCAATAATTGTAATCCTAATTATTGTTTCAGTTCTCCAATTACCCTACATGTTAGGTCAAAATCAATGCTTTTCAGGTGCACTCCAGAATTGAAAGGAACTGTATTTTTTTAAAAGAAGTGATCAGACCGATTGCTCTTTGGTGTATTTATAATTTCATCGCAACCTCGAAATTATTTCCTTATTTACACATATCGAATCCAAGTGCCTTCATTGTCTCCACTTTCAGCCAAGTTTTATCTCATCAATCATTGGTTTGCTGAGTGCATACCTCACCTATTGCAACAGCGAGCAATGGCAGATATTATTAAAAACGGCAATAAATAGGAACGTGCCACAAACAACAATTGCTCAATAAGCAACACCAATAAACTATGGCTTACGCCTGCCTTGAGTTATCTGCGATGCCCATAGAAGGAAGGTGCCCGTTATTTATGTGTTCCTAGATGCTGAATAAATTTCATGATTTGTATTTTAATCGAGAGAAACCGGCAAAAACGGGCTGATGTTCTTTTTATGAGCGATTTCCTTCGCCTATAAGGCAAGAAGGATCGGCTGTTCAGTTTCTCCAAACGCTGGATTTGCAGCGAAACCGGCAATCTAGAACCTTGCCCAAACCTGATTAGACGAGAAGTCGAGGTGCACAGTTACAAATGAGGCTGCCATAATTCAAAACTGAAAACAGGATGCTCGCTTTGTTGTTAACTGTTCAGGAAGACGATGCCAGTGGCGTAGCAGGCTACATCAAAACGTATTCATTAGTAATAAAATTTAAGTAAATCAGTACTAATGCTGCTGGGTAAAGTATGATTTCTCGTGACACCTAAAAGAACGTATGCCATCACATGATTCATTAACCATAACATATTTCATTAACTATAGTTACAGAAGCTTAATTTCGGAAACAACATCATATTTAACTTCATCCTCTTGAATGCACATTCGAGTTCCTAATTTGATGATGCTGAAGTCAGTTTGCAAAAGGATTTCTGAATTATTCGATGCTTTACATTTAACTCTTCTTTTTTCGGCTCTACGTTATTGCCGAATTAAATTATTAATCAATGGCTACATAAAAATCTCTAACGGCCGGTCTTATAAAGACCACTAATCTGATGTTAACTTTAATTTGTTGTTAAAAATAAACAAAACCGCATCAAAACCTTAGTAGTTATTTTGTAAACAAATTTTGATGTGTGACGAAAAAAAAATGAATCTTTTTGCTGCCACAGCCTCATTACTTGTTGCAAATTCACATAACCAGCGAGGTACAACCATGATTTATGTGAGAGAATAGTTCTGCCAAAGAGCATATAATTATATGCTCTTTGGTTCTACTATAATGTCACCATCCCTATTGATAGTAGTAAACCAAGGAGAGAACTGTTTTTTATAATCAGGCAGTTCATGCACGGCACAAGATAATGTGTTCGGGAGGTTGTTGAATGGAGACAGATGGTGTATTTGCATACATTTTCCTAACATTATCGATGATCTACTTGTCATAAAGACATGTTTACAGATATTGCAATGCAATGTTTGTAATAGTAAATAAATATCTTAATAAGTCAAATTTTGGGCAATTTATAAATCGCACAATTCTCAGATTTAATACTTTTGTACTGTGCTTTTACTTCGACTGTCAGTCAATTACGGCTAGTTAGAATAAAATGTATTATTTAATGCACAAATAAAATGAAAGAATGCCCCTCTTTCTATTATATTTAATTGCAATATCAAGCAAGCTAACTCTCGGCAAAAACACAAGCTCTATTCTCTGGGTGGGATCAAAATTTAACTATCGCCATAAATTTTAGGTTATTTGACTTGGAGTAGCTCATTTGCTCGCTCTCAGCAGATACTATTAGTAATCTCTATTTGACAGATAACACACAAAATGTCGCCAGTGCGCAACGTATTTGAACGTTTAAACTTGTGAAAATACTGTGAAACCGCGTCAGGTAAGTTATTTGAATTTTCCCGCTTGGTAACTAATAAAAAGACATCCCCTTGCTTATTTTTTTAGGATGACGTCACCGCCCTTTGCTTGTTCTGACGTAGAATAGACACCGACCGTTCAGTTGTTTTTTGGTGGTTTGGATTCTTGTCAAATTTGCACAATTTACTGACACCACTCGATTTTCGAAAAACACGAAGACTTTGGGAATACGCTAGGCCTCCCCAGGAAGGTTTGATCTCATAGTTTGGTGCGTATTCCCAAACATAGCTGCTCGTAGTGACGCTTCTTAAATATCTCGGCTGGAGACACTTCCTCGCTACAGATGTTGTACGGGACGTTCTTGCAGCCCCCGCCGATCGCCAGAAACGATGATCGGAAAACCCAGCTGAACCGCTGCCGATGTGCTCGGAGATGCGATTGGAAAATTTGTATTTCGATGCTGTGAAACCTCTCACAAACACTCCCGCATAAACATGGCCACATATGCAATAAAATGCAATACTTTTGGAATGGAATGGTAAAACACTTTTTATTAATATAAAACTGCAATTAAAATTGGAGCACAAATTTTACAAACTTCAAATAATTTCAATTCAATTGTTCGCCCTGTTTTTAAACAAAATAGCATCAGGTTGCTAAGTTACTGTTGATTTTCTTAGGTCAAAGGAAATTAATTTTGATAATGAAAGGTTACAAATAAAAAAAATTGAGTACATAATTAATATTTACAATTTTCTTAAATCTAAATTATTGTCCTTAACCTTATAATGATGAAAATTGTTCGATAGCATTGCACACACAAACGTTATTTATTTATTATTGACACTGCTCTGCTCTACACTATTGCACTTTATTTTTAAATACACTGATTTTTGAGTTCACCATTTCCTCGTCACTATCTTTTCTCGTCCGTTGTCTTCTAGCATTGCTCTTTGCAATTTTTGTATTAAATTATCCTGCTTAATTTACCTTTCAAATTGCTCATAATTCTCACTGTACTTTGATAAATTATTTGACAACTACGCTCCTCTTAAAATGCACGTAATAACATTTTGTGTCAATTAAATTTGTGTGGTCTGGCTTTACATGTGCACAAACCTTTCATTTTAATTATATTAATTTATTCACAAACCAATTCAAACCCTTTGAAATATGCTTTGCCTTTGCGTGCCTTTCTCCAACTAATTTACTGTTTCTCGCATCTCATTGTCAATACTTTAGTTTAAAGTTGCAATTATATAAAATATTTCAACTCTGTGCTTATTGAATCGGTTAATTATCCTGCACTGCAAACAGAGCGAAGTTGTGGGCTTAATACCATCTCAATATAGCCAGTTTGTATTTGCATGCTTTTTTTATTGTTAATTAGACTGTAATCTATGATAATTAAAAGTGCGAGTTCAAAGCACTTATCGCAAGAAACAGTTCATTAGCCAGCAGGCCTATACCCAAGCTACATGTAGGTGAACGGCTCCTAGCGTATTGAGCGAAATCGCCTACGACGAAATAAATAGAAGCGACTAAGAAAGCCTTACGTTACTGCGTTTTAAGTTTACATGTACCGGGTGAGTGCAAAAATTGAGACGCAACCACGTATATTCGTGACGTCCATTACGGTACGTCACGTTAGCTCTCAGCGCGGCACCAGCTAGCAGCCAGTGATTCCCCCGCAGCGTGTGTCGCGTCACGCCATTCAAGATTTCGTGGTGCAATCCTGGCGACCCCAATTCGAGGCTACGTTGCTATCCTCCAGCCCGATTTCCAGGTAACTTAACACCTATAGGAAGTAATTAGGCTAACTGAAATAAATTCGCTTACATACGTGAATAGCACCAGAGTTTCATACATTAAATACATCGCACGTAGGTGGTTCATTCTTATTCTGTGTTTAGAAATGGCGAATCATTCTAGGTTTTAAATTTATTTTCGTTTGTCTTCTCTATTGTCTAGAAATGTATTTTAAAGCCAATATATTTATGTAAGAAATTGGCTTTTTCTGTGCATATGTTTGAAGTAAGTTTTAGCCCGAGAACACTACAGGTGCATACCAGCTTTCTGGTTTTGGTAAATAGTGATCGTTTGTAACCACGAGTGGGGTATTTAAAAAAGTTTCATGCATGCTGAGCTAGCTAAGCAATTAAGTTATAAAAATACAACGGTGTATGAGAGTCTCATTTACGTGTAATGTTCCGACGGTGGGTCTAAACAAATGTATCGTTACATGTTTTATGTATAGCAAATAAACAGAAATAATTTATCATCGACTGAAATACGTAGTTGTTTAATGAATTATCTAATAAACTAAGTGTTAAGGTATCAATATAGAATATAATATTATTCTACATTATCTTAACAGTATCAAGTTTATTGACTTGTAGAATTAATTATAATAGACCACTTGGTCTAGATATTTTTCACGAAAATCCACGTCAAGATCCGTCAACTCCTCGTGCAATGCAAAAAGTATACTGCAAATATAAGCATTTTTTTCTACTCTGAACACAAATTTAAATAGTTTAATAAATATGCGAGGAAAATAAAATAATATCATAGATTATTCTGGCAGGCCTACGGCATGTTACGTCAAATGTTTAAGTAATACATACTACATGCTACTTTCTGTGCATAGCTCACCTAAATTATAATCCCCACGTTGGGCGCCAGAATGTAGTTTACGAGTATATAAAGTTGGTTTTACAGGTTATTGTCACGGGTCCTAGATAAGCCGCAAAAGCGGCTTTGAATTGCTAATAGGACACCGTTTGCAGAGTTTACGCACTTTTCGATCCTCACGAGCCACTTACAACAGAAAGAAGGGTGCGCACCGCAGTCGAAAAGGAATTCTCAGCAAGCTACGTCAGTAACAATGGTTATTATTAGTAATAACAGAGTTTTTACCTAGGAATATGTTATTAATATGCGTTGCAATAGATCAGTTTTCCAAAAAACAAAAGGTTGGATATTTTTTAAAAATTCGATTTTTCTGAACATAACATATTTACAATAAGGGGCCGTAGACCAAATGAGGTTAGGTTGGGCCAACACCCCAATTCTGTAAAAATCCAAACCGTTAAAAATCCTAAGAATTATATACCGTGTGTCCATTCTCAAAGTCGAACATAGGCAATTAACATTAGTGCATTCACTCGTTCTTCATTGAAATAACTAATTTTTCTGTAGATAATTTTAAAAGATGTTGACAGAAAATACTTGAATTACGCCTGCTAATTACCATTTTTTTGACAAATGCTATCGAACTTGAAAAGCAAGGCATGACATATTTAATAATTCCAAAGTTTGAAATTAGTATTTTAAAATAAAAATCTCATCTTGGATATTATTATTGGTATCATTTGAAGCGTAATAATTTTATCTCTCCATTGGTACCATTACCTTCCCTGTAAATTGAATTGGCGGGCAGGAATCGGCCAAAATGTTCAATACAATGTTAATCGCCTATGTTCGACTTTGAGAACGGACACCCGGTATATATAATAACATAACAGGCGTGTTTCAAAAATCTTTAACGAAACTTCAAGGTGTGTTACTATTTTTAAAAAGGAGAAAGATTTTTTAGCTAATAGATGCCATTCAATGACAGAGCTTTACAGAAAACCTATCATTAGATTTCATGATTTAAAAACAGAGCGTTTAGATAACATCTAAATGAAAGAACCATTTAGCGTAGTTAAAATTTTTAAGTACGCTGTTGATGAAGAAACAACGGCTTTACTCCGTTTTGATATTGAAATTTCTTCTGCTGCTTTTTATTATTTCAAAATATGTTGGAAGAACATTTTTCAATAGTTATTTCATACAATTTTAGCTTGAAGCTACGTCAGTGACAAGATTTTGTTTTAATATAGCAATCAGAAATTAGGTTTTTTAATATACAGCAAATACCAGCTGACGTTATGTAATAAACAAAACAAAAAGTATGACTTATGATCAAGATTGTAATATACGTCACAATATACGTATACTTTTTTTTATAAAAATAAAACGCGGGAGACCTTGACATTGACTTAAAGTTCTGCCAAACCGGTTACCATCTGCTTAATGGATTAAATCACTGTTTTTCTTGGCGTATAAATAATAAAAACTAAATCTGTATTTTAAAATTTTCTAAATTTGAAAAGTACGCAGCTGGAACAAGCCCATTACCATACGGGTTAAAATCAATCGGGTTATTGAAATTTCCACTTTAAGCAACAATTTCTTTTACATTGAATATTCCATGCAATTTCTTATATTAATCAGTGGTCACGAATAAAATAAATCCAAAATTTTCAGCCAGCCAATTGGAGCGCTAATAATATTTTTAAATAAAATAATATTAATCAATGGAATGATATAAACACATCGCTTTTATCGTAATTCAGATTTCACTTTGCCCACACAAACTTGAATATAAGTGGGATTTATTCGAACATCTTTTATGACTTCAGACAATCGATTTCTCGGTGGAATTACTGCATTTGAATAACTGGAACGGTAATAAATTATAATTGTGGTAGTGGTAAGCTACAATTTTAACCAATGCCTGCGTTTTATCATGTTTCTTTAAATTTATATTTCTTTGTACGGTTGTTAACAAACCGTATTCAAGATGGAAAAGTATGGATATGTTCCATGCCTAAAACAACTTGTATGGTTACTTCGAAGACAAACTTACTGATATTGACCCACTTTTTGACCTTCTTAGTATGTATCTTTTATTTGTAATGCTATGACTGAGATAAAAATTGTAATTCTTTCAAAATGTCAGTTGCTTACTGTGATGATGAGCATGAGCTATACAGGCAGTCAAGGCTCATGGCTTGATATACTATCTCCTCCATTCACTCATGCTTAATACCTTTCGTCCCCAATTTTCCACCTTCATAGTTGTCAGGTCCTGCTATTTACACTTCTCCACCTGTTCCACTCGTTTGGCGTTTTTCTCCTGATTCGTTACACTAAAATTTCTGTTACGATATAAAACTGATGCGATGTAAAACACCGCAATAAGCTAAAATGGGGGCCTGATAGCTGAGTGGAGGAAGGAGGGCCAATTATATTTGTAGATTATTATTCGCTCGCCAAAATAGGGTTGCATCAGAAGGGTTCAGAACCACCTGCCACCTGAAGGAAAACCTTTCGACAGAATAAGAACTTATCGTAGCTCCGGAAAACCTTAATTCCTAAAAATGCTTTGCCCGCAAATAAAGAATATCTAAAAGTTGCAAGAATCTTTAGAACAAAGCAAATGCACTAATATGTACTACAGTTTAACCTGCTGATGACATTACACGCTGGCGTATAAAATATAACTTGCAATTTTTAATGGTATTTAACAACCTTAGACCCGTACACTACGCGCATTTAATAAAACAAGGAAAAACCACCTGCATCATTCTCTAAAGCATATGATGATACGTTAGCTTCGTCGTAATCTACTTATAGGGATCTAGATTATGTAGCATTTAAAGCAACACAAATAACATCATAACACTTAGGTGAAAAAAACTCGCTTTCCAAGCGGAATGTATTCGTGTGGGAGGAAGCGATAAAGTAGGCTGGTATTTACCCAATGGTGGCTGCTATGGCAGCGGAAATCAGTGCAGACGAGCAAATACGAAGTAGTTCGAAGGTCCACAGGATTATCTTAAGAGATGCGGTACGTTAAAGACACTTCGAGATGGCCTATAAGTCCCGCTTTGTTGATCCGACAATGTTGAAATGCCAAATTTTCCGAAATTCGGAACCTGCATTCCCGGACTCGGGAAGCCAGAAACGTAATAATATTGCATTAGCAAAATAATCTGTTCTAACACATCTTCAGCATTCTGTATGGTCGTCTTTATAGTAAATGGTAGTCATTATATTTTCCTCTCAGTATGTTGTTTAATTTCTTTGTTATTTCGTCTGTAATTACCATACTGTTGCACTCGACTAAATATTTCCCATAATACTTTGCGTTCTCACACTCCAACATCAATTTTTCTTACTACAGTCAAGACTCACAATGTACAGTCGCGGAATTAAAAATCCGGGCGAGCCTTATAGAGGATTTTTGCAATTTTTGGGTAATGTAAATTGAGCTTTACGTTTTTAGGTTAACAATTGACAGTTAAACAATGCAAACTGAAATCAACAAGCTATTTAATTTTGACTTTGGACTAATTTCACAGGGTAACGTGATAAGAAAAGTAAAGTAAGGTATACACTGAATCATTTTAAGTGCTCGGATTTTTAATTCCGCGACTGTACATGCGTAAATTGAGTTTTATTTATAAACTCCCACCTTTACTTGGTTTACAAAATTTTCAGTTGTAAATTCGAACATTTTGTACGTGAATGAGTTTCTGGGTTTACATTATCCCGCACTTGTATACTTAAGTTGCCCTTACTGGTTTTGAACACTGAGTGGAATAGTACCATTGACAATGAGTGCCTTCCTCCCAACCCTACATCCATCTGGAAGCAACGTTCGTTTTCATTACTAAATTCAAGACTTTATGCAGCCTTCTGTGTTTTTATAGTAATTTTTATTAGCTTGATTAGCTTTTTCGAAACTTGCAATTGTTTCATAACTGAATAAACTGCCCTCCTATCTAATGATGAGGCTTGATTTTACCGAGTTACCATCTTCTTCCCCTATTATAAAACGGGTTTCCACTTTTGGAATTTTTGAGCAGTGCTTGAGTATCTCGGGAAATAAAATATTTAGTATAATAAAGTTATCCATAACTATACTTTGTAATTACGTTTAAAGAGAGTTTCTAAATGTATATCTGAAGCTATTAAAATCAGCATATTTTATAGCTGTCATGCCTGAAATGCAGTTTTAAATGCATTAATATTGTATTTCATCATTGCTCATTATTATAATTTGTGTAAACAAGCCAGTCTTGTTATTCAAGTTGTACAGCTAAGAAATCACACCACATTTTTCAAGACAATTTGTTTATTAAGATAATTCAAGACTACATATTTCCAGTAATTTGCACTAACGACGAAGTATAATGCATACCAGTAACGTACTGTGTAAGTCCAGGTTATCAATGTGAAAAGTGTACATTTCAACCAAAGTGCAGTCGTTAATGTATATAATATATAGAATTAATTTTGTATTTGTAATAAAACAATTCTGCTGCCAATAGAAAACGTATTTACTAGTAGGCTTGACAGAAGAATTCCCAAGAGCGTACCACTTCTATCTCTATTGAAACCCATTTCACATTAGCATTTATTATTATAACTTCCTATTTAATTAATATTGATGAACTTTTCTCGCTGAATACCAGTAACATTGTCTCAAATTTCCAGAAATTCTTGCAGATATTCTTGGTATTTTTTGTTTTTTAGTTTTCTACACATCTGCCTGTATTCATTACATAACGCTTTAATTGTTTAAAAACACTTTAGCTCTAATGCTAGAAGAAACGAGAATAACTTTACAACTTCACTTCCAGTTCGAAATCGTGGTTTATAACCTCACTTCACTTTATGCCACACATGCGCTAAAAGTAAACAGCTGATCTCTTTAAACACGCTAAATTATAAAACGTCACTTTTAGTGAAACAAGCTAGTGCTAAAAGGCCTACTGTTAGTAGTGGTCGTAGAAAAATATATTTTCATTCAAAATGTATATTTTAATAATCATGATTTCACGAGATTTCCGGTTTACAAGTATGTATATTTTTTAAAGGGTGGACCTCAAACATTAAAAATAATCAACAGTCCTTGTATCTATACGTATAATTCCAGAAAATTAAATCATAGTTGTAAAAGATGAAACGTTTGCTGTCAAGTGTAGGGACGCGATTGTCAATAGAAGAACCGGAGACGCCATTGTTCTACAAATTCTCTAACCATTATTAACCGCTTATAACATACCAAGTCACCAGCCACGTGTCAGATTCTTCCTTACAATATTTAATTTTCATCCAGTCTCTTATTAATAATTGCGATTTTGTATTACTATATTCTTCTCTGCGAGTGATAAAGCAGGATAAGGCAGTGACCACACTTGGTAGTGGAAATTTAAATAGAAGCAATAACAAGAAAAGTGTAGGAAAATGATAAAAACCAGATCAGCGGATCGACCGAAGAAACGAAAAAAATACCAGAACTCTTAGAAAGTTAACTAAAGAAAGTAGTTGGAGAAACACAGGTAGGGAATAAATGAAGCGACCTCAAATAAAGTATAATAGAGAAAAATACGAAATATAAACATAAAGAAAACTGTGTGGTAGAGACAAGGAATTAACACAATCGTAAAAATATAAAACACAAAAATGGAAAAAGTACCTTCAAACAAGGAACAGAAAGGACTACTATGGAGAAAAAAAAACGTAATACAAAAGGAACAAAGACTTCTAGAGATATTGTGGTACCAGAATGAAGAAAAACTACACAGAAGACAAAAAAGCTGTTCTATGACACGTTGAAAAAACTAAGACAGGAAAAGACGACAACGTTAACGAATATAAGAAAGAAACAAACAAATGTACTAATTAAAGAGCATGATAGTATGCGACGATAGGGACAATATTTCTATGAACCATTAGAGGAAAGCGGAGATGAAGAAAAAAGCGAAGACATGATCGAAAATACGGAGAAGTAGAAAATTAAAATTTGAAATGGACAGAACGAACCGGAGGATAATGCAGAGGCTCTAGCTGTAGAGAAAGAATAATTTGATAAATTAATAAAAACGTTAAAGACAGACAAGGCGACTGAAAAAGAAAAAGATGAAAGAACACCAGAAATGTTAAAGAATATGGGTCAGTATGGGAAAGAAAGATAACCAGGGACCGGCAAGCTGGCACACCAATGCCCTACACTAAAAGGGAGATATAAGAGAGTGCAATCTTATAGAGGGATACAATTATTATTAAGTATTCCCAGAAAAGTGGTAGCTACGATAATAGTGGTGAGAATTAGAGAGACGATACAGAGAACAATTGCTGAAACACAACGTGAGTTTAGGAAAAACAGGGAAATACCGAGAAGGCATTAAGTAAAGGTTTAGAAGAACATATATACTTTATAGATCTTGAAAAGGTCTTCGACAGGATAAAAAGAGACGATATACGGAGGTCTCTTAAGGAGAAGGGAATAAGAATGGCTTCTTACAAAAGAAGTACGAATGTTGTAAAAACAAGAAATGAAGAAACCACAGAGTCCAAAACTAGAAGGGGACTGCGTCAAGGATGTGTGTTGAGCCCTCTCCTTATCATATTGCTGCTAGACACTGCACTACACTCAAAAACTGTTGAAAGCAAGTTAAGGAATACAATTTTTATAACGGAAGAATGGTCGAAGGGGCTATCGGAACTTTTTATTCGTAGATGATATATATGCAATAAGTACACACAATAGGTATGAATATAAAAAGTGAAAAAATAAAAACAATGATAATATCATCAAGTGCGAGTAGCCATAATATTAAACTGGAAGGGAGGGCCTGGAACAGGTTAACAACTGTAAATATTTGGTAGTTGGGGTCAGCAGAAATGGCAAATTGGAAGTGAAGAATAGCTGCAACGGGAAGGGTCTACTTTCCTGACTAAAGCTGAAATTCCAAAAGTAGTAAAAGTGACAATATTCAAAAAGTAATTGTTAGATCAGGGTTGAAATTTCACGCCGCCATTGATTTTTAAATGCACGCGATAGAGGAGGGTCAGTGATTCATCTCGTTAAACTTCTTCTCACATCAATATTTAAGAGCGGGTTCTGATTGGTAATCCGACAGAGAAGTTGATGACTGCTATTGTTCATGATTCTAATTGTTTGGAAAAGCATTACCGTGCCAATTGTTATGACGACTGTCCAGCTTTCTTAAACGGAGCTTACGGGTCTGAAATTCAGATTTCCATCTCGTTGGACTCTCGCGGAATGTCATATCGACCTTCGTTCGGATACACTTAAAGGCTCTTCGTATCTTCCCGCTATCTATCTATCGTTTCGCAACCATTCTTGATTCCGACGAAGCCCTAGAGAACCAGCTTGTTGTCAGCGTGTGGATTGACGTCAACTGCCCGTAGTTATCCTTCGAATTAACGTTGTTCATCTTTTCCGCAATTCCTTGGGAAAAGCTCTTCTATATCGTGTGTAGAGTTGACGTCAGTTTCGAGTTTTGATTTTCGTATCCTGCCCACGATTGAATTATTGCATCCAGCTAAGTTATATATGTTTTGTTATGTACTGCGTGTGTAATTTACCATCAATTTTGTCTATGCTTATAAGTAAATGCGTTACATCTTGTGAAATAAGTTTTAAGGCGTATTTCCGTTAAAAGTGTAGTGTAGAGTGCTTTATTAACCAGGCAAGCTTATCCCACTAGATTTTGTGTCACAGGGATTTTAGCGTCACGCCGTTGGCTGCGCTGACCGGCGTTCTGTCGTCTGTCAACCAAGCAAGACTAGCAACCGTTGGAGTACCTACTGCTCGATCCAGACGAACACAGCATACTGCATACTGATTTAAATCTTGGTGCATTCCATTACGATGCTAATTATAATTAGTCTTCATCCAAGTGTGGTTATTTAAATCTATATACAGTGTGTAGGTGTTGTTCTGTGCTGTCAACTGTATCTGTCAGTTCTATTGAGTTCTGTCACTCGTCACTGTTGTTTCAACTAAGGTAATATTAAAGTTTTCTAGTTTGAGCCACGTGCGTGTTAGTTAATAGTGTTTTATGTTTCGATTTTGTCTGATTTCTTTTTATTTGTTTAAAAACCAATCTTTTTTAAGACGGTACAATTAAATTATATGATCGTTGTTTTCCGACTTACCGTATGCTAATTGAAAAGTAACTAAAATTTGAATTTGCCGCCACTTCCAGTAACTCAAAATGGTGGACGAGCTTGCTCGTATAAATATAGTACTTTAGTGTAGTGAGTCATTCAACTCTCTGTGCCAGTTTGTCAATATTAGTTTTCTTTGTGGGGTTTGTAATTCAGACTGATAGTATCTTGATTATTAGGCGACGTCTTTTCTAGACATTCTTTTGAAACCCTTTGTCGTTGCGGTAGCAGCTGCCAGGCTGGCCCGCTTAAATGTACTATATGATTTTTATTGGTAAAGCGCATTGTAGTTCCGCATATATTTGTCTTCCTTCTTCATCCCTTTGTGCCGTTAGAGAGTCAAGTCTCCTATTCATGTCTTGTACATTCTACCGTCTCTAGCCATTCTTTCCACCTCTGCTATTGTTTTACTTTTTCTTCTAGCGATGTCCTGTATATTATCACAAATTTTTTTCTGAGCCGTCTTCTTGGTCTCTGTGCTACCCCCATTTCCATCGCTATTTTGGGAATTCTATTTTCTTTCATTCTCCACACACGCTTGTACCACTTCATTTGCTATGTCTCTATCTTCTTTATAACTGCCTCCTGGTTTAATTGGTGCCTAATAATTTCATGTCCTATTTGGGGTCTTCGTGTTTTACTTGTTACTTTACGTAAGTATTTCATTTCCATGGCCGTGTCATTGTCCAGCTGATTACATCATATGTAAATGCATTTTTGTTTTATTGCTTATCTCTGGTTTCCTTATCGGAGTATTGTTTATTTTATAGTACAGTTGATGTGATTTACTAAACCTATTTTAAATTTCGCTATCTAACTTCTCATCAGTTGCTATTACTGATCCAAGATACACGTAGCTGTATATGTGTACTTCTTCCATTTCCATCATTTCCGATACGATAGCATCGGTATCCCATATCTACTGATCTTTATTACTTTACTTTTATTTATAATAATAATACGTTTATTTTTAGGATACTGCCTTGTAACTAGCGTTTACATAGTTACAAACGAGTCCGGTAGATAAAATTTACCGGCCTAGACCAGTAGTAGTTGATAACGGCCGGATCAAAAGCCGTTGTCAACTACTACTGGTCTAGGCCGGTAAATTTTATCTACCGGACTCGTTTGTAACAATGTAAACGCTAGTTACCAATGCAGTATCCTAAAATAGCTATTTACGTTATTAGACCGGTAGCAACATTTTTATGGCCGCGCCAATACTTTACAGGTTGAGCCCGTAGGGCGAGACCTGTATGTTTGGCAAGGCCATAAAAATGCTACCGGTTGTGTATCGTATAAGATTTTTTAGGATACGAGTCCGGTAGATAAAATTTACCGGCCGGTAGTTCTACTGCTGGTCTAGGACGGTAGTTCTACTACCGGCCGGTAGTTCTACTGCTGGTCTAGGACGGTAGTTCTACTACTGGTCTAGGCCGGTAAATTTTATCTACCGGACTCGTTTGTAACAATGTAAACGCTAGTTACCAATGCAGTATCCTAAAATTGCTATTTACGTTATTAGACCGGTAGCAACATTTTTATGGCCGCGCCAATACTTTACAGGTTGAGCCCGTAGGGCGAGACCTGTATGTTTGGCAAGGCCATAAAAATGCTACCGGTTGTGTATCGTATAAGATTTTTTAGGATACGAGTCCGGTAGATAAAATTTACCGGCCGGCAGTTCTACTGCTGGTCTAGGCCGGTAACTTTTATCTACCGGACTCGTTTGTAACTATGTAAACGCTAGTTACCAATGCAGTATCCTAAAAAATCTTATACGATACACGACCGGTAGCATTTTTATGGCCGCGCCAATACTTTACAGGTCGAGCCCGTAGGGTGAGACCTGTATGTTTGCACCACCCACTTTGGATGTGTTAAAGCAGAACATCACCCGAGAAATTCGTGCGATTACACCTGCTATGCTTACGCGTGTGATGCAAAATTTTCAAGTTCGTTTGGAAGAAGTGATACGACGTGAGGGGCGTCATTTGGCGGATGTGCTGTTTCACAAATAATTTCCCAAAGATAAAGGTTTATTTTGTATTTTTTTTCAATAACATATTTTAAGAAATAAAAATTTTATTTCAAGTTTAAAAATGAAATTTGCCGGCGGACACCCGTTAGTATCAAAATCTTTAGCTAAATCAGGGAAAACTGCAAGGGTTGGTTTACTGCTATCTAGGTTTTGATGTATTATTTGGAGAATTTAGCTATTGCATTTTGTGTACTTAGATTATTCCGAAAACCAAATTGACTTTCCGAAAGTAAATTGTTATTGTTTATAAAATGCATTACTCTTTTTTTCAAAATTTTCTCCAATACTTTTGCCAAATTAGATATTAAAGAAATCGGTCGGTAATTTTCAGTTAGCTCTTTATCCCCGGATTTATATAATGGTTTTACGATTGTTATTTTAAAATGTTCTGAACAATTACCTGTGTGAAATATTTTATTTATTATAAAGACCAGATGTGGTGCCACATGGTTATCAATTCGATATAACGTCTCCGTTGTTATTTATATTATGTTTAACTATATTTACTTTGCCTTTTCTAACCCTTCGTTCCAGATAATTAATGTTTGTTTTAATTCTCTATCATTTCTAGCTATTACTACTATGTCGTCTGCATACATTAGGTATTGAGTATATACCGGTTGCATTCATTTATTCCTAATCTTCATTATATTCATTGTTGCTTTTGTTCAGTAACAGTAACGGACTGGAACAGTCACCTTATTTCACTCCATTGTTTATGTTGAAGGTTCCTGTTTTTTTCTCCGTTTATTGAATTGCAGCTCCCTATATTATTATATACACTTTTTCTTAATGTTTTCGCATTTATTTCTATAAATGTTAAACTAATGGTTTGTTTTTTTCTATATTCTTTACTGTTAGAGTTTTTATACTGTATATGTAATCCTGTGTTTGTCTGACAGGTTACTTGTTCTTCTCTAACCTCTCCTACGACTTCTTTTCTTAGTGTCCTTTCCAGTATTTTTGTGAATATTTTCAGTACTACAGCAGATAAGTACAGAGCTCTATATTTATTACACTCTCTGGTACTTCCTATTTTATGTAACGGTAGTATTACATTATGATCCCCTTCTTTCCAGATGTTCTTGTCGTACCATGCCATTCTATACAGCTCCGTTAGCGGTTCCGTTATTTGGTTTGCTCCAATCTTGATCACTTAAGATGTTAAGTCGTCTTTACCAGCTGCTTTTGCAATTTTTAATGCCGAAATTGTTTTTGATACTTTTTTGTTATTTCTCTAACTATTCTTATATTGTTAACCTCATCCCGTCTCCTTCTATCTCTATGTCAAGTTCTATTCTTTCCATTTCTTCATCCACAAATTTATCTATGTAATACCTTTTCCATTGATCTGCCATATCTTTCTTGCTGGTAATGAGTTTGTTTTTCATCCTTTATGTTACATTGTAAAGTCAAATAAGCTATTTTCGACAACAAGAAACAAGATAGATTTCAATCTTGGAGCTGAGAAACGTACATATTTCTCATCGCCGAGGAGGTTTTCCTGGAGGAATTTACCTATTAGATCACCGGCTGACAACACCCCAGGTGGTACCCTACACAATAATTTCACCAATTTGAGCATAGCAAGCGAACCTCTCCTTTTAATGGGACCCACACGCGACTGAGCCACCGGACCCATTTTCAGTTCTGTGGCACATCGTAAACGGGGTTTCCCCTATAACATGGTCTCTGCCTTAGTGTATGGCAATAAGTAGTGGACTATAACCGACAGGCTCAAAAGCAGAAATGAGGTTTCTCTAAAAATAGAAGGTGTATAGAGATAGACGGGATAAGGAATGAAGTGTATACCGGGTGAGTTTTTTAAAGTGTTACAAGGCGATATCTCGGAAACAGTTTACAATATTTTCATGAAATTTTTGTGAGGTAATGGGAGATGGGGGGACATATTTAAACATAGTTTTGACATTTACCTCCTATCTGTGTTTTGAGGGGTGGGGGGTAACTACAAAAGATTTTTTTGATTTGCTTTTGGTTACGGAATTATGATTTATTAGGCTATAAAATTAAAGAAATGTGACACAACTTACTTAAGTAGAATTAACGCATTTTTATGGAAACGAATACTAATTTTGAAATAAGTGAACTTGATTTATTGGTAAAATGTATTTATTTTTTTATTTCTATCAAAATTTAGTAACCATAATTCCGTAACCGAACGAGCGATTCAAAAAATGTTTTGTACATATACGTAGTTTTTTACGTAGATTCGAATTTTCTAAACAAAAGTACACCATCCTATTTAAAATTCCAAAGTTACCCTCCACCCCTCAAAACACAAAAAAGAGGTAAATGTCAAAAATATGTTTTATATGTCCCCCCATCTCCCTATTACCTCACAAAAATTTCATTAAAGTATTTTAAACCGTTTTCGAGATATCGCCTTGTAACACTTTAAAAAACTCACCTGGTATAGAACAGCTAAGCACCAGATAGGTAGTGGCAATGCTGAGAGAGGTAGCTAGGTTGGTTAGAACACATACAACAGAAGAAGGAATAGAAAATTAACTTCTGCTCGTTGCCATTCTATCATTATAATACTCTATTATCCCAACAAATTGCTTTTCTAACATGAATCAAATTTATACCACCTTTCAATTAACACATAATCTTGTTGGTTGATACAGTTTTTGTTCACTTACTCATATAACATTTCGAAGTTTACACTATACAATGTCTACTTGGGAAATTGGTTTTTGTAAGGTTTTCATCTTTTCATCCCATATTTACATACCATTAACAAGTAAAACTTTTATATACCCCATTTTCTGTTAAATGCAATGCTTTTATTGATTATTTATAATTATTAACCTCCCATTCTGATTTCTATCCACAACAATATGTATGTAGTTATTGTACTTTGTTACATCAATTTAAGCTCTTAAATGCAATGTCTACTACCGAAAATGTTTCATTAGTTATAAAACACTTAACAAACTTTGCGTTGGGTCGCAAAATAGGCAATGATTTCTTCAGTTTTCTCGTAAACACCTTCCTTAAATACGAAAGAATTACAGCCCAAACACAAAGCATCGATCAATTTTATAAATGCGATTCGTTCGCCAACGGGTGCCAAAACAAAATGAATAAGAGCCTCGGAGTAACCCCGCAAATCCGAAGCTCATAAATTTCGGAATCAATTCATGAGCACGAATGAAATATGCACATTAACCCATAAAGTAACATCTGTAGAGTTCTTGAAATTTCGCCACCAAACAGGCTATTTCAATATTTACGGTTATGGACGCCGTAAAAAATAAAATATACCGGCGCGAGTACGCCAAAACTGACAACTGGTTTTATATTTGCAAAATGTCCACACATAGCCGCTTATTTTTGAGTGCTTAATGTGATCTAATCGTGTTGTGCCAGCCGGACAGCCTTATGCAATTGCGGAATATTTATAGTTGCTTTTAGTTTTATTTGCAAACGTATATGGGATCACGCTCGGAAATAGACAAGTCGATCAAATCCCGCTGAAAACAGAACTTCTGCCAGCAGCTTGCTTTTGAAAAATATATTCAATCAGCAAGCCTAGATTCTAAAGCAGCCACTCAGGCGTATCGTAACGGTTTAGTTTGAAACATGGCACAAGATAATATTTTCATACACATAAACAGTTGTTACGAAACTAATAATAATAACTCGTTTGATCTTATTATCCGTAACCTCTTGCAATTTACGTTAATCCTGTAAATTTAGAACTGAAAACACATTAAATTACATAAAAATGTATTATCAAAACATGGATCTGAAAACAACAATTATTGAAATCAATAGCACAAACCAGAACAGAAAAGGATTATGTATTGATAAATGTATCTACCAAGTAAAGAGTTACACTTATAATATACTGAAAAGCTCACTTTCTGTTCGGTTCGATATGAACTACCGATCTTTTAATCATGATAATATTTTATTGTTGTTTTATGATTTCTACTCTCTTGTAGTAAAAAAGACATACCCAATCTGATAAATAGTATATTAAAGTATGAGTGTATAACAAGGTCTTTAAAACACGCGCGATTTTTCGAGCACGACGGCGTAGCCGGAGTGCTCGAAATAGAGCAAGTGTTTTCAAGACCGGTTATCCACGAATACTTTACGCTATTTTTTATTATACCTGCAATACTGGAAACAAATTACGCACTAAAAACTTAGAAATAATTTTTGTGGTGATAAATCAAAAGGGCATAATAGTATTGCTACTATAGTTACGAGAATTGTTTACGTTTTTATCGCGTCCACGTCCGCTGTTGCATCCAGTCGTTTCCTTGATAACCTTTAAAGCTCGGCGAGCGTTAATCGCCTGTTTTCGCAGGCTCAGGCGTGCTTTAAACGGCGATTCTGATGCAGGTATATTAAAAAAATCATTACGATCATGTCTCGTGCATAAACGTCAACTTTTAGCACTTGTTGCATAAATAGCTATTATATGTGAGGTCAAATGGAAGCTGTTTTTAGGCACACAATATATAATTAAATATGTACGTCTAAATACACATGCATCCCACCAACTAAAATTAGGTATGACAATGACGAGAAAATTAATCTGCGACACGACTCTTAAATATTCAGGTAATACAAAATATCGAACTAGAAAAATATGAATTTTTAGAAAAATGCTCCATTTACTGAACATTGTGATAGCCCTAGATGCATAAGCATATGTACCGGAAGATCAAGTAAATTTATAATTAGAGTAGGTTGTGATTTGTGTTATATGTTTGGCAGTATTGGAATTATTACAAAGTAGCTAGTGTCAATCTATATCAAATTTGTGGTTAGCAGGTTAGATTTTGTAATACAAACACAAATCCTAACTAGGTAACCTCAAATAAATCCTCAGTAATGAATTTATGTCAAAATAGCCACTGTCCTATGTCAAATTCGATGCTAACCTCATTGACATAGACTGACAGTAGCTACTTTGCCATAATTTCAGTATTGCCAAATGTATAACAGAAATCACAAACTACTCTAATTATAAATTTATTTGATCTATATCGCAATCAAATGAGCTAGAATGTAGTTTATGGGCTTTGTACGCATTAGACAGAGATAAACCTATATAAGAATAATATCTAGTATCCTAGCATTAAGGCATAATCAAGGTATTTGGTTTTAAGGAAAATCTAGTTCTAGTATACTAGATTTGGAACCCCATATAGGTATATCTCTGTCTAACGCATATAAAGGGCATAAACTTTATTCTAGCTCTGTATCCGCGGACAAGTGTTTATAATGCATTGTTCCCAAAACACTCGTCTACATATTGTAAAATGTGATCATGTTGATTCTATTCGTTCATCATCATATCAAAACTGTGCATGTTTCGTGTTATCTGGTATACATATTCCACCCTTGCAAAAATTAAAATTATCTACAGCGGTTATACAGTGTACGTTAGAAATTTTGACACATATGGATTTTTTACTAACCATTTATCAGAAACGGTCCTGCATCTTCCCGAAGTGAAAATGCACTTGCCAAAATGTAAATATCTTCTTTCGTATACGAGGGAGTTGCGAAAATATTAAAATGTTTCTTATATTCCACCTTTTGCCTATTCGAGGGTGCAGTTACCAGCCCCTACGTGTTCCAGTATACCCTCATAGATTGGGTTGTGTTTGACACGAAGATTATTAATTTACTGTAAATTTAGTCTGACTTGGAATAGTAATTAAATGTCTGTAATTTATCAATTTAGATTGTTTTGTGTATTTTTCGGATTAAATCTATACTTGTCATTTGCCAAGAATAGAGATATATTAGGGATATGGATGTGGGGACTACAGCCCCTAAGCCCCTGAACTGTAATGGCAGAAGGGGGCACTTAGAAACAACTGCTTCATTTTTTATTCTAGAAAGAAATTCATATGGAAAAAATTAAGGCATAAAAGTAGAACGTTTATAAGACAAAAATGACTATAAACTTATAAGTATAATGGGTGTACGTTTATTTTGCAGTACTTATAAGTTATAAGAAAGAATAATAATAAGAGAGATTCAAAAAGATGCCAAAAAAACTACCAAAAACCTCCAAAAGCCGTTGCCTTTTATAATTCTTTACGGGATCGATGTTTTATCAGATGACTGGAACATATTTAGCAAAGACATCGTCTCTACGATAGCAAACACACGTGTTTTACGACGTCCTCGGCCTGGCAGGTATCAACGAGTGGGTATTGTTCAAGGCGACGGTAGAAAAACGAATTAGCCGCAGAAGCTTCATCTAGCAACTAGTAGTCCGTCAAGGGCAACTATGTAATATGAAACCAACAAGAAGTGATCTTCATCCTAATGATGACCGAGGGTAACCAACATCGAAACGTAAGAGACGTCAGTGCCAAGTTACAAATGACAGCTGCCGCCGTTCTAGGTACACAGAACTAGCCCGCAGTTCTAGTGGTAAGGTATAGAATAACGAAGGTCAAGTTTGACGTCGCCCCATCAAGTTATAAAAAATTTTTAAGAACTTTCATGCCTACAAACAGAAACTATAGTTATTTCTTTTATGTTTATAAAATATTTAAATTTAAATGGGTTATATTGTATTGAATGAAAGTACAGATGTCGGAACGCGATGCATTATGGGGAGTGGGGCGTCAGCTGTCATCCGACTCAGTAATTAGCGTCATTATAAAAAACACAATCACAAATTACCAAATTACAAACGCGAGATAAAATTAACTCAGAAAAGTACTCTTTTTAAAATAGGAAAATACAACGTCAAAGATAGCCAAAAATAAACACGTAAATACAGGAGGCTACGAATGACAGCTGGCGCTTGATAACATCTTGGAAGAAAATGTTCAAACATTTTGAGGGGCATTTAATATTTTGTAAAAGCCCGGCCTGGATTTATTATTTGAAGCAAAACTTTTGAAAGAATTGACAACCACTTTAGCCTTCGGCCAATTTGAAACTCAGATCTTATCCAAGAAATACATATATTTCGAACTCAAACTTTGCTCATTATAATTTACAAATTAGTATCGGAATTGCAGAGATGTAAAGCTTACTCTTCATTTTCAAACATATTTGGCTCGCTATACAAGGTAAAATTTGATTTATAGAGAGAAGAAATCGTGAATCTTTCCTGACCTCTTTTGAAAACACAGAAAGGTGTTAGAACTAATTTAATAGACTAGAAGAACTCTAGTTTTTATGCGACTTGATAAAAAATTCAATTTAATTCATGGGACTACTCATTCGTTAAAAATAAATTTAGAACGACAACACATGAAGAAAGAATTTTGGCCTTACTAATATTATACATTAAAATAGACGTTTTGCGTTAAATAAAGGACGAGGCCATTATACAATCTGATTTTGTCACTTAAAAAAATGAAAATGTAGCCATTAGACTGTTTTGTTTCATTCTTGCTTTTGTTTATTCTAAAAGCCTATTCTGCATCATAAGTGTCTCTTCAGGGGGCGGGGGGGTCTAAAAGTTGGAAAGCCTTTGGCTTCATATATGTTTAATCCTACCCTGCTGAAGAATAGTAAACGAGTTTGTTCACTGATAAGCGCACCACTGAGCGGTTAGCAAATGGCTTGTTTTTTGTGTAATAAACATTACCTTGCTTAATTAATTCGTTGTGTTATGCTGAGGATTCTGCGGCAAATTACGTTAACGAATAGTTTTTCTAGAGCGCCTGGTGAAATTCATTTCAATTATATTGTATACCGGGCGTTGACTTGCGCGACGCACCATAGGAATTTGCATAGTAAATTCTTTATGTTTAATTATTTGCTCCCCTAATTATTTTAGAGCTAAAGTGTAAATACATTTTTTGCCGATACGGATATTTTACAATAAACAAGGAGCTTACTTAACGAACGTCCAACATACTCGTAAAACCATTTTTGTTATGGACAAGGTCTAGGTACCTTAGAGACGTTGAGCAGAACATAATTGATAATGAATTATTATAAACGTTAAACATCAATGACAAACAAACAAACAACACATATTGTCGCTCCGTACGCATTTGCGTTGGCATTGGCTTGTTTCAATAATTTCATAGCATCACTGATTTTTGTAAAAATGCTAGTTTGTTTTTTGCATTCCTTCACTTCCGGAAAATGAAAAATAAATTGTTAGCAACAGTATGAATGGATGCAGTATTTTTGTCTCTACAAAAAATGTATTTACACTTTAGCTCTAAAATAATTAGGGGAGCAAATAATTGAACATAATGAATTTACTATGCAAATTCCTATGGCGCGTCCGGCAAGTGAGCACCCGGTATACTTCGCCTGAATCGACTCCAAGTGCTCTATTTAGTCCGATTCTTGTATTGTTTGCATAATACGCGTATATGATTTATTTAGTGAATCTTTTGTAATAATTTATATAATAACAATACGATCTGACGCACCTACCGTTTTTAATATAATAATTCCAAGCTAAACTGTTTAATTAACTCCCGACTTAGTTTTATATATATGAATTTAATGTTATTTAGTTATTACCATAATTTTGGAGTTATTCGGATGAACCACCTATGCTACCTTTGCTAGCATTAAATGTGGTAAAGTTGTTTCCTTACAGTATCATCGCTTTAATTGAATGTGGTGTTATCGCTGGACGACAAATGACACCTCTATGTTTAATAGTTACCATGTTATCAAGAACCATTTCGTTAATCCATCTCCCAACCAAAAAATCGCCGAGGACGAGCTAGCCAAGCAAAAGCCGGGACGATCTAATTTAATTTCTTAACTTTTGAGGTATTTTTTGTTATTCTAAATAAATTTCGAACATGGGTATAATGCTGCCATAAAGACCTCTGATTTTCCTAAAACAAACGAAACTTTTAAAAACTGCTTATTTAGACAACTTTTGCCTCAACTAACGGCCTCTCTAATTCTTTTAGTTTCCGAGATCTCAATAGTGGCATATCCAGTTCGTAACAAACTGTATATAAATATATTTTCTCATTTAACCGAATTACTACTTTGTGCATTCTCAGCTTGTACATAAACTAACATTTAATACATACGCTTCATCGTTCAGTCTTGACTGGTGAATGTATTTTATTATTGTAAAATTGTTTTATTTCCCTAATTAGTTGTAGAAAGCAGAATTAATCCTTTTCGAGAACTAAATTCATAACGTTGGCTCTAATTCGCATTGAAAACTTATCACATGATAGCGTTTCTTTTTTCCGCTTCTTTCGCAACATCTTTCTAGTTTATGTCAAACAACCCGGTTGTTATCCTCAATCAAGATTAACTGCAGCTGAGCGTTAAGCCAAAGGAAACAGCTTCTTAACAGTCTATTAATTATCGTTTTTCTGAAATAATCGCGTCAGTGAATAAATTATCAGTGACGTCGAGACTGATGCAAAACAACGACTCGAAGAGCAGATAAGAGGCACATCAGTTCGTATCTGTTTATGCACCATTTACATCTCGAGCGAAGAATTTCTCTATTGAAAAGCCATAAATCAGTAGATCACAGCCAGTTGTTTGTGAAGCCACTTCACAGATACACGGTAATTTTTAAAAAGCCGTAAAAATCGTCCCATAATGAGCTCGATAAACTGCGCTTCCAAACACAATCTAGGAATAAGCACCAATAAAGAAACCGAGATTTAACTCGTCGGCCATTTCGAACCGGTTCGGAAACTTGTTTTTGTTTGTGTACTCGAAGGCTTTAATACTTCTGTTTCAAGCCATTAAATTTAACTGGTTGTTAAAATAAATACAGTTCTTAATGAAAAACAGCTCGGATCTGATCGCAGTGGTACATGAAAGGCCTACTTTAATTGCATATTGTGGCTTAACTGAGATTATAATGCGGCTCCTAGTTCTGTACGCATTATGATGAAGATAAGGAGGAAATTAGTCTTATTGTCCCGTACAATGGTGCCGAAAGTTCGAGCAACTTCGACACACTACCGGAACAATAATCATACATACCTTAATTATTGCTCCGGCATACGGCGTGTCCATAAAATCTATGAATATGGTCAAATTCTTTGCCCAAAATAATACAATTTATCTCAATGTAGCTATATCCAAAGGCGTTTCGTTGAATCAGTATCCTGCTTCAAGATTGCTGTGGTTCATACTGCATAATATACAGTGTTGAGATTTTAGTGTTGGTAGATTGTACTAAAACTTGGTGCGTGATTGTAATACAATGTAATAGGGCTGGAAATTTAAATATACAGATTGTCCGGATTGTACTCGGGACATGGGAAATGAATGAGTGCAACAGGGAGAAACAGATAAAATGAGTAGATATGACAGAGAAAAAACATATCCAAATTTATCAATACGCCAATGGACACTTTCAAAACTTTCCATGGATATACACATTTTTAAAATAAATTAAGCTCAGCTGTCATTAGTGTCATTAAAAGTTACAAAATTACAAACAATTCTGGATATGCCTGAACGTGAAGGAATGGGACGATTTTCAAACGCAGTTATAAATAAATTTATAGTTTAATTAATTAAGTGCCCAGCATAAATCCATTTGATAATTTGAACCTTTTCTGTTACCGTGTACGGCATTTTGAAATTTCAAATGACAGATGCGTTTAATTTATTTAAAATATGAGCATCCATGAAAAGTTTTTAAAGTGTCCATTGGTATATTGATAAATTTTGATATGTTTTATCTCTGTCATACCTACTTATTTTATCTGTTTATTCCTGTCGCACTCATTAATTCCCCATGTCCCGAATACAATCCGGACAATCTGTATATGTATAGGGTGTCGCAGAGCTGCCTCGCCACCGATTAGTCATAGATTCTTTAAGTTCTAGTAAATCGATTAAACCTAATTAACCTCAGTACAAAGCACCTCGAGTAAGAAGTTATAGAGCCTTGAAGTTTTTTTTCCTTTTATGTTAATTTCCACAAATGTAAAGATCCCGATTTGAATTTTGGTATACTTGCGCACTATTATGTACTGTACTAGTAAAAAATGTTTGATACACTAGACTTCGCTGTAAGAGACACTTTACTTACATCTGAGAACTCTTTTTAGCTATAACTCTGTTACTTATAACATTTATTTAAATTTTAACTTAGGCATTTGAGGCGCGTATGTGCAATGGTCATCCACCGCGAATCACAAGTTTATAGCATTTCGGAGAATCACCGGTGTTATGTTTAATCTATATTTGTATATCATGTCTACACACTTTATAATAATCGGTATCTTGCCCCGTTTAATGAATGTCGACGGCTTATGTAGATATTTTATTGAATTTATTGTTGGTAATTTTCTTAAATGAAAAATATGAAATTCGTTGAGTACCTAAAATGTAATAGATTATTGGGGTTTTTTCAATTGTAGTAATAGCGTACTAAGGACGATGCAATTGTAATAGATTTATTACAATAAACTTAAATGCCTAAAATCACTGATAGATAAGCTAAACAAACATTTCATAAAACTGCAACCAGGCTGATTGGGAATTTTATAGAACATTACACTTGAATGCCACTAAAAGCAGGAGCAAGGGAAGGTTTCATTCTAGGTCCGCTGTTGATCACATCATGTTTTGGAGAAGTTATTGAATATTAATAGCATCGTGCCTGTATCTTAAATTTTTAAATACCAACATAAAAATTGAGTACAAAGAAACACAGAGTAGAAGACAAATTAGTAAAAAAACGAATTCTGAGAAAAAACATTAATACAATAAATACTTGCATTGGCGGGCACAACAGCACTGAATGCTGAAAGCTCTTGAAATCAGTGAGAAGCGATAAGGAGTAGGAAATAATTTCTCTAATACCTATTAAACGGTGGGAAGCCCACTCCTAACAGAAGACAGGCCATACTTCAAATATCAACCTACTGTTTATCAACGTACAAAGATCACCAATATAAACAAAGTAAAACAATCAATAAAGTACCGAAAAAACAAAATATTTCAAAATTGTCTTTGTGGAATACTTACCAATACCAACCGAGTGAAAAATTGCGCATATATCATATATCATAAGGTTCAAAAGACAAATGCGACAATTAGGTATCGTAGAATATTAGCGACGAGTACGTTCCGCAGATTCTATAGTGAAATCCTCAAAAACAAGCTCGAACAAGAACAAAAAGGTATGAAGGCTGAAGAGCAAGCTGGTTTAAGAGTGGCCCAATCAACGACCGGCAACTTGTTTTCGATGGCTCGGTTAATAGAAAAAATGGCTGTAAACCGATAAGTACGATCAAACTCTGGGAAATATTAAAAAACGCCAAGAACAGTTTAATAAAAAGAGTAAAAAACTTGTATAAGAAGTCCTAGTCAAAAATTACTATTAAAAATACCAGCCAAGGTGTAATAATGAAAACGAGGCTACGGCAAGGATATGTACACCCCTACATTATTTAAAATATATTTAGAACAGTACTTAAATCTTTGAAAAGAAAACGCAAAGATATGGTAATGTGGTAATTGAGTACATGACGCGAAAATTAATAGAATGATGGGGAAACTAACAGGTTCTGCCCCTTTTAGTTATTTAACTCGCCGTAGGCACAATTTTCTGGGAGTAGCTTACCTACGTGTGGCTTGGGGAAACTCCCGCTGGCTATTGATTTTGTCAAACGCTAAATACGCACTACACCGGACCAGACTGGCACACATTTAACTACGCCAAGTTAAAACGTTTAACCTAATTAACCATAACCAAGATTGTCAATACAAACTGACTATATATGTTAACATGAAAATAAACAGTGAGGCGAGGGAGTCAAATTCCCGTTTAAAGTGCGGTGTACGATATCGTCATTTGAGATCAGCCGTGTCTGAATGTTTGAGAGCACTCACCTGTTACCGTTAACTCAGATCGTTGTGTAGTACACATGTTAATTTTTTTAAAGGTTGAAATTACAAAAATTAAGGCAACATATATTTGGTTGCAAAAAGATGGCGCGACTGCCAATGTAATAAATCGCACCCAAATATGTCCTGACAAATTAATATCTACATCTAGAGATATAATTGACCGGCACGATTTAGTTATTTAGCGATATCAGATTTATTTTGGTTGAGGTATCTAAATGAACCAGTTTATAAGAATGGGCTTTGAACAATTCAAGATTTAAAGGGCCTATTTTTACGAGTAATAAGAGTTACGTAAAGTTGGGGGGGACACGCCTTAAGATGTTCCAGAGTGGAATCTGTAGGACAATAGAAAAAGGGAGCTTAAGAACATCCTGGTGACATACCGCCTGGAGACTAAACAAGGAAAAACATCTCGCAGTTGGAGAGGATAGCGGAAGACAGACAGGCCTGGAATAAATACATTCAAACCCTTAGAAGCCCATTGGGGGGAAATACTAATGAAAATAATAATTAAAGTTACATAAACGAAGATGAGATAGAGAATCACACTTATTTTAAATATATGAATTTTCTGTTGCTGCAAATCTGGATAAATGAACTTTAAATTTCGTTTAGCAATGGTAGGTAGTGCAGGGCCGCGCCAAGCAATGTGTGCACCGCACACGGACGGCCAAATTCAGGGGCGGCCAAAAAGGTTTAAAAATTATATACAAATTACAAAAAAAAAATAAAAAATGTAAATTTTTTTTTACTTTACAAATTTTAGAAGTTCAAAAATATGTACCTATGTAGGTATAAAAAATGTTTATTGTGTAAATGAACACCTGATAATATGGTTACATAGATTATTGTTTATGTAAATTCTCGAAGTTAGTTTTTATTCCGTGGCGGCTAATTGTTAAACGAAGCCAACTTGAAGGAACGCTTTCCATGCATCTTTATGTAATGATTACAAAAAAGCCGGATATTTATCAGAAGCAACAAAACGTGACTTTTCAGAAAACTGGCGGCTGGCGGCTTTTATTGGCTGTGAAACATATCGTATTTATGAAGTAGGTATTTATATTATTTTTGATCGGGGTGTCGGCGATCTCTTTTGTCGGTAAGTACCTAATTGTTTAAAGCTGATTTTAAGAAATATAATATTATATGATGCTTACATTAATGCTGTGGTAATATGGGTGCAATGATAATTATTTGGTCATTTAATTTTTGAATTGGCTGCAGAGAAGATCGAGTAGAGAAAATTAATTTTGTTAGTGATTGTGTTTTGAAGAAAGTTGAAGAAAAGTTATAAATATGGTAAGTACCTACATACATATCAATCATATATCAATCAATACACAGATAGTTACCTACATATTCTTAAATTGTATTAAGTAATAAAATTGTTATAATTTTTCTAGAACAGAAAAACGAAAAGGCTGTCGGGTTTTCAGTATCGAAAACAAAGTCTACAAAAAAAAGAAGAAAAGAAAAAACTGGGCAATACTTTAGAAAAATATTTGAAGCCAGAAAATATGTCAGCGGAAGCATTAGAATCAAGCTCTAGTTCTCTTTCCGGGCCACTTAATGTGCCGTGCGTCCAAGAAGTCGAAATCGAAATTATGAGGAAGATTCCGAATCTGGGGAAGAGAAGGTGACTTCATCTGACTCGGAGTCTCCAAAACCAGAGAGAAGAGAAGTTGGTGACGCTGAAGAAGCCAGCACGTCATCCTCATCAAGGCTTTCTGAACTAAAGAAATTTGGCTGCTCATCAGATTCACAGCAGTCGCAGCAGGACACAGCAACCTCAGATGATCCTGGAGAGTGGCCTGAGATAATATCAACAACATTAACAAAAATTTTAGTAGAAAGAGGGCCTGTTCAGGTAACGCAATTTAATTTCCCAACTAATGAAAATGGTCGAAGGTTTTCGAAAAAATATTTCTACCGTTCTCTTCCAAATGGAGAAGAAATTAATAGACCGTGGTTAGTTTATTCAATAAAAAATTATGCAGTTTATTGCTTTTGTTGTACAATATTTGGCAAAATTAAAAACAATTTTTCGCAAAAGGAAGGTGTTTCTGACTGGCAGCATTTGTCACTATTGATTTCAAGGCACGAAAAAAGTGATACTCACAATGAAAATGTTAAAAATCAGTTAGAACTTATAAAATTGTTATCAAAAGAACAAACTGTAAACCAGACGCAACTACGTTTGTTGAATGCAGAAGCAAAGCACTGGCATGCTGAGAATGATTTTAATAATACAATATTTGTCACGACAGTGTCTTGCTTTACGCGGGCAATCTAATAAATTATTTGAAAGCAATAACGGTAATTTTTTAAAAGCTGTTAAGATGATCCCAAAATTTGATTCTGTTATGTCAGAACATGTGCTTCGGACTCAAAAGTCACAAAAATATGAAACACGATGGTAAATTATTTAGGGGACAAAATTCAGAATGAAATAATAGATGTCATTGGTAACAAAATTAGAAATAATATTTTGGATTTAATTAGAAAATGTAAATACTATTCTATCATTCTTGACTGTACACCGGATATTAGTCATATCGAACAAATGACTATAATTTTTAGATTTACAATGTTGAATGAGTCCTCAAAAAAATTGAAATACGCGAGCATTTTATAGAATTTTGTCCTATTAATGATTCAACTGAAGTGGGTTTAAGTGAATTTTTAATGAATTTATTTTCAAAGTTGAATTTAAATATTTACGACATGCGTGGCCAAGGGTACGATAATGGGGCAAATATGCTCGGCAAACATAATGGTTTGCAAAAAAAAATTTAGAAATAAATCCGCGAGCATTTTTTGTGCCGTGCACAGCCCATACATTAAATTTAGTAGTGAACGATGCTGCTAAAGTTTCTTTTGAGACTTCTGGTTATTTTGATATAGTTCAAGAATTATTTGTTTTTTTTTCTGCGTCGGTAAAAAGATGGTCAATTCTGAAAAAACACACAACAAATTTGAATTTAAAACCACTTAGTGATACACGGTGGTCTAGTAGAATAGACGCTGTGAAGCCCCTGCGTTACCAAATTGGGCAAATATATGATGCATTGGTAGAAGTAATTGAAGATCGTTTATCCGTACAAGACCACAGTGCTTCACATCAAGCCAAATCTTTGGCATTAAAAATTCAGAGTTATAAATTTTTGTGTTCAACAATTATTTGGTACAATATTTTAATCAAAATTAATGTTTTGAGCACGATGATGCAAAATCCTACTATAAATATAAAAACTTGCTTAGAGCATTTTAAAAATTTGTTAGATTTGTTCTTAGGTCTTCGATCAGATGAAGAATTCAATAATGTTCTTACTGACGCTAATCCACTTGCGGATGAACTCGGTATTGAACCTAATTTCCCTGCTGTTCAGTCCGTTCGACCACGAAGAAAACCCAGACAATTTGATTATGAACACAGTGATGAACCAATTATTGATCCAAAAAATTATTATAAAGTTAACGTTTATTTTAATATATTAGATCAAACTTTATCGTCTTTAAGAGACAGATTTGAGGGAATAACAAGATATGATACTATGTTTGGATTTCTCTATAATATGTTTGATTTAACGGAAAACCAGCTATTACAATGTTGTAAAGATTTACATCTTCATCTAACTGATGATTCTAGAAAGGAATCAGATGTAGATGGAATAGAATTATTTGAAGAGATAAAATCTTTAAAATTACATCTTAAACCTACTTCAGCTGAAAAGCATCAGTTAGAGCCCCAGTCCATTCTTGAATATATTTTTGAAAATCAGCTCATAGCATCATTTCCAAATAGCTCTTAGAATATTACTCACGTTACCAGTTTCAGTTGCGTCTGGTGAGAGATCTTTCTCCAAACTAAAAATTATTAAAAATTATATGCGATCCACAATGTCACAAAACAGATTAAATAATCTGTCTATAATAGCAATAGAAAGCAACACGATGGATTCCATCGATTTAGAATTAGTAATTAAAGAATTTGCGGAGAAAAAAGCTAGGAAAGTTGCTTTTTTATAATTTTCTAAAATTTTGTTGTTTTTTTATTAATTTTATTCCACTATTTTTTTTGTAAATTTTATTGTTAATAAAACTTTTTTTAAATTTCTGTTTTTCACTTAAATTAATTTGGTTTGTTACAGTTAAACTAGGTATGAACTACATAAAATTTATATTTTACAACAAAAATGTAAATTTTGTGGCGGCAAATTGGGCTCTGCACACAGGCGGCCATTGATGCTGACGCGGTCCTGAGGTAGTGATATAGAAGAACAAATTATAAATGGTATTGAAAGTAACGAATATGGCTGGGACGGTTTGGACATATTTTAAAACTGTTTTTCCTTTGATTCTTCTTTACCTAGTCCACATCAGTGGTGGCTCGCGGAGAACGTGGATGGTACAGCCAACCAAAAGTAAAAGGTATTTCTAACCCTTCACAGATAAAGACAGATCTCGATATCGCGAGATTTAAGTATTTCGCAACTTCTCCGCCGTCGAATGTACTCATGGCCGCCTTCATAACTTTCGCGGACGGGGCGCGGCGGGGCATTTCTTCATCTGAACTCGACTAAGTGAGCATATTATAAATCAGAAACTCGACAAGCGGGCGTTATCGCAGGGGCCAAGTCACGCTGAGGCTGCTTGAGATCCCAGCTGCAGTCGATAAACTCAAAATCAAAAAGCTGAGAAGCCGATCTGGTACTAACGCTACCATGAAATCAAATAGCTTTTATAGTACAGTTTATATTTATGAAATAAAAATTACTCGTGCTTTAATTAAGCTTTAAAATGAGAAGAATGATGAAAAATAAGTACAAAACATGTTTCTTTCTGAAACTCTGGCTTGTTATGGTTCTTATAGCGAGCCGCCATTGGTCAGTGATGCAGTTATTAAAAATAATACTCAAATAAAAGATTTCAAGAATTTCTTCAAAGCGCAACAACTAGCTGTCTAATGTTGCTTAAATCTCGATTCGCCAAGAATAAGAAGAGGACAAAGAAAGGACATTATTATCAAAATGAAACGAACCTTTACTCATGGTTAGCGGTGAAAGTTACGATGATGCAGCTAAATAAAAAAAAATCAACGATTATCTTAAGAAATTTACAAGAATTTCTGTAGCCATAAATCCTGATTATCACCATACGTCTCCATATCAGCTATATGTTTATGGGTCTGCCCACAAGAAGCGAATCTCTACGCACGCAGCTCTTAGCTGGCTGAACAATGTTTCAGGTTCAGGACCAGTTTTTAAGCTCAGTTGCTAGTAGTGACGTTTGTCGAATAAAACCAGTTTTTTATTCGGCTAATTTATAGGGTTGCGTATGCCCCGTGGTACCTGTTTTGCTACGTGAAAAGGCTTTCTTCCTCTGGCGAGATGAGCAGAGCCATCAATCACGGCTGAACTTAAGCTGCGCATGCGATTTTTTAAGGCAGCTGGCTGTGGGTTTCTTATAGAGTAGTTTCCATAATTTTTCAGTTATATTACATAATTAATTTCGACTGCGCCGGCCGTAAATTACATTAATAGTATTTATTGCAGGCGTTGCTAAATATGCACGGTACTTAATTTCACCAGTAATTTGTTGCTAGTTTGCTCTTATCTCTGGGAATCTTGCGATCAAATTGTATATGCTGGAAATATGAGAAAGTCCGAAAAGTCCAACCTGAGGCTCGCAATGGCTTTATTTTAATCCCAGGGTGGCAATTATAATAATAGCCTTTAGTTCCAATCAATAAACCTAGATATTATTTTATTTATGGAAATCATAAGCAGACGTTTCGATATTTAGGCAAATACTACATTCTGTTCCATTTACACTTTGAGAAAAACGTTTTTAACAATTTACCCTAACGTTCATATATTGCTGAGAAGAATGTGCCACTGACAGCTAGCTAGCTTAATAAATGTAAATGAGATTTATTTATGAAATCAAAAGTAATGACTACAAGGTACCACTTGCATTAACACCAGTTATGACTTAAAATGACTTATCAATCAATAATAATATAGCACATACAGTTCGAACAAGAAAAGCCCTATGGCTATCAGGGGCGTCTCTAGTGACCTGCCGCCCGCGTGCAAAGTGTCAAATGCCACCCCCTCTGAGTTGTGGATTAGGTGTTTAGGAAAGGTATGTGATGTGAGTTGAGTGAAGCTAAATAGAAAACCATTCCTAATATAAAGCAAACACTTTGATTTATTACTAATCCCACAATCTTATAACATTGAAATATGGATTACAATATTGAAAGTGATACAATATTTTTCCACAATCAACTCAACTTTTTTGGATTTTCTTATTTAAAATTCTTTGACAATGTCATCTATATTAATGTCGTTTTCAGTCATTCTTATAAGTAAACTTGATAGCCTTTTTTATTTCATACTTGATCTTAAATGTCTTTTTATATTTTTTAACTTTAACTAGCAATCGATAAATTTGGGAACATGCTTAATAGGTTATATTTAAACAACTACTATTTCAAAACATCTACTGAAGATGCGGTAGATTTTAGATACATCGGTGAAATCTCCATTTCATTCAGCAAATCGACTGCATTTATGTCCGCATGATTAGTTCCAAAATCTATCAATTTGTTTTACAAATCCGCGCAGTATTTCAGTTTATCATCGGAATCTAAGTTTGCTAAAGTGTCAAGGTTGTGTAAAAAAGATAAACCACTCATCGCTTAGCAATTCGAACCTGTCATCTTATTTAGTTATGGCGGTGTCTAATAGAAAAAATAAAAATTGACATTAAAGTGTAATTCTGGATTTTGTGTAGCATCGTCTCTACCTTCGTAATCAATCATAGGCCTCATTTTTCTCGGTCGCACAGTACCGATTGCTAAGAATTTAATCTCACAATCCAATTCTTCAGCAACGACTTTTAATTCATTTAGCATTTCTGTATAAACTGAGTCTGTTCGACGTCCATTAAGTATTTTCTTACTTTTTCTAACATTTTAACATCTCTTGAAGTATCATAATAGATTGCTGCATAATTTTACTTACAATATTAATTTTTAGGAGGATATTGTACCAATTGACTAATAAACAAGCAAATTTGTATGACTTTATTTTTGAAATCACAGAATTTGCCAACTTTTTTGTGTAATTGTCCCTGTTTGAATTAATATAAATTAAAAAAAGCATCATATTTCTTTCCAAATTAACACGATAGGTTTTCCCATCGTTTATCGGAAAGTAGTTTTAGTGTTAGTGGGAAGTTCCTTCTTTAAGATTTGCTATTTCTTGGACAATGGCAAAAAAATTGGCGACTTCCAACGAACTTTATGGAAGTGTCACGTGACTGAAATTCGGTTTCTGACCTGACATGACCATTCCAAACATATAACTTTCATAACTTTTTTCTCTATCTCTTACGGTTTGGCTGCTGAAACAGCGTCCCGGACACACAAAACAGCGTCCCTGACAAGCCTATTATATATATGGATATTTAAGCTTTTTTTTAAATTCAATAAAAACGTTAACCCCTGCCTCGTCGTGCTAGTAATAGAGCAAATCTAAAAAAATGCTCCCAAATCTCAGCATTCTTAAGGTATTCAAATGAACAAATCTAACAGCTAATACAATTTGTTCCTCATGATCATGACTGATGTCTGGTGTAAAATCTAAAATAATAGAATATATAGAATGTTTTAGGATGTTAACTATGAAATATAACCCCCTTTTTGAAGCCCCTCTTGAGGTGCCAATTGAAATGCATATATCTAAGCTCCAAGTTGTAAACCAATCGTGATATATCTCATATCTCGAGTCCCACTTACGGTGTTAATTTTAATATTTCTCAACCGCACTTGTAGTGTCAAATGAAGTATTTACTCTTTTACTAATTATTATAAAGAAATACTATCATTTACAGTTCATTTATATTGTAATGGTATTACGCCCGCGACTTGGCTCTGACTGCAGTGTAGGATAATCGACTGATTCAAATAAGCACAGACATGAGATATTTTAAATAACTGCAATGGTAAACAAAAGTAACATAGTAAATGCATTGATAATGAGATGCGAGAACCAATAATTAGTAGAGGAAAGGCACGCTAAGACAGGACATGTTCAGGGGGTTTTGAATTGCCTCGTTAATTAATAATTTTAAAATGAAAGGTTTGTGCACATGCAAAGCCAAACCGCATTAAATTTATTTAACACAAATGGTTTGTTGGCTGCAATTTGAACACAGCGTAAGTTTGTTAAGTCAAAGTATGAGATGGCGAAAATTGTGAGCATAGCAGAAAGATAATTCAGTATGAAGCAAAATAGAAAGAAATTGCAAGAGAGCAATGGCTAAATAATGGCAATAGTTTGTGACAAGAGACATGAAAGTGAGGAACTCAAGAATTAATGCATTTATTAAAACAAAGTGAAAACAGAGCAGAGCCGTGATTAAAATAACGTTTGTGAGTGCAACGCAAAGAAAAATTTTTAAATTATAAGATTAAAAGACAATAACTTAGTTTTAAGAAATGTTAATTTTATATTTAGATATCAAACTTTATTCTGTTTGTAACTTTTTGTATCAAAACTAATTTCCTTAAATAAAAGACAATTCAAATAACTTAGCAACCAGATTACAATTTGTTTAGCAAAAGGAGAACAATTAAAATAAATTAATTTGATGTTTGTAAGAAATTTTCTCCACTTTAACTAAGAATTTTTAATATTAAATGGGCATTTTACCAATTGAAACGTGTTGAGTTTTATTCCAAAGTGCCCAAGTTTGTGTACCAGTGTTTACAGCAATAACATTTATAAAAATTCCCCATCTGATCTTCGTGGGTGTTCGGTAGCAAGCACGTCAAGATTTCAAGGACTATCTACGAGCTAATAAGTCATCGGGAAGCAGAAGACAACAGCCCAGGGCACAGTACGAACCTGCAGGAACGTCCAGACCACCTTTTGCAGCAACGATGGCTTTCCCATAGGCTGAAATATTAACGGCGTCACCTCCAGCAGCAGCTTAGACCAGCATCGACAAAAGTTTCCAGGTAGGAATTCAATGGTAATCTAAGTGTGAACGTTCCGGAATCGCATCAGAATCTAACATCAAACCTTTCCGAGGACGGCCAGCGTGTTTCCCAGGGCCCATTTGCTTTGGTTTGCTCGGAATTAGCATGTCTTGGGTAAATTCTGAAGATTTGGCGAGAGGGACGCGGCCGAAAAACAAAAGCCAGAGGTGGCGTGATTTCGAGAACAACGAAGGCCCGGTTCTTCCTACGTCATCCTAAAACAAAAACTAGCTGAATTGCAAGCGGGAAAATTCAAATGACTTGCCTAATGCATTGTTCACGATATTTCCTCGAGTTTTAAGATATTCAGATGCGCACTGTTGCACCGCCATAATTATTTGTTTCAGCTATCAGTTGAACGATTTTTTGACCTACCGAACCGCACGTTTGAACTAACTTTGTATTGAGGCAGGTAATTTCAGATCAAAGTTGAATGTAAAAGCATACTTTTAAACCCACCTGAGCGAGTTTCATGTTTTATCGATGAGCTAGTCCTTTAAATATTGCAGTTGGATAAAATATTAAAAGGGCATACAACCATTTATTTTGTAGTAAATATTACATTTCATTTTAAGCAGCACTAATTAATTAACAGACGAAATTAAATTAAAATTAATTATTATCACATTTTAACGTTACCATACAGACAACTCGAGCCCTATTCATCTCAATATACCTACCTTATTTCTTAATGCGATAAGTAGGAATTGACATAACTCCTAAATCAATTTGATATTTGAAATTATGTCATGTAATTATTATTGTTTAAGCCACGACTAGTTAGTTTTATAAGCAATGAGACTCCTAATTCCCAGCTGAATGGATTAACCTTCAACTAACAACTTCCCCTATATCTAAAGACTGAATTTCCTTTTAAAATATAATAACTATTTGATTTTATGAATCAAATACAAGTTTCAGGTACTTCATAAACTTAAATTCGTAGGTTCAGTTTGTTAGTAAAACATAAAAGTTTGATCTGACATTTACAGAATACAATACAGATTGTCAAAAAGTAATTTAATCAATTGTTAATATTTCCACACTTGATTGAATTAAATGTAAAGTTCTAAATGTTATTCTATCTCCAAAATGTTCAAATTTCAAAATATAATTGTCGAAAACGTTTAGTACTCAAATCACTATTGAATTTAGAAAAATAATTCTGCTAAAATTAACTTCTAAATATAGCTAGAATAGTTTAAAGATTTGCCGCACCAAACTTACCTTACAATTTCTTATTATTTTGTAAGAAATTGTCACTAACCTTCTGAATGTTTATTTCTTGTACCTGAATGCTCTACCTCAGCTCCTAACTGGACAGATTCTAGTCAGCAGTCTGGTGCTGCTGAACTTGTCATGATTCAAGAAAATTTCTAATAGAAATCGTAATTTTTCTCACGTTTTCTTCTTTTTCCGCTTCCGTTTTCGATATTGGAGACGAGAAAGTCTCTTTCTTCCATCAGCCATCTGCAATCATTTAACATTTTTCTTATTATTTTACATAAATAACAGAAGCCAATATAACTTTCATTTTACAGTTGATTAGTACTATTGGTAGACACCTCGTACTAAAATCCTCAATATAGGCTGATTCTCCATAGTTTTCAGTAGCGGTATAGGTAGACAAACCATTACTATTTTACATAAAAAACAGAAGCTAATATTTACCTTTCATTTTACAGTTGATTGGTACTATTGGTATATACCTCGTACAACAATCCTCGAAATAGACTGCTGCTCCACAATTTGCACTAACGATATAGCACTGGCACGCAAACAAACGTGTGTACTAAGAGACTAAGTAAAAAGCGGGACGGGCATATTTATAACGTCAGGTAAAGTGTTCACATAAATCGGGAAATTACCTACCTTTGTTGGACAATTCAAAGAGCTTCAATTCTTAAAGACTAGTAAGCGAAATAGCCGGTAAAAGCGCTCCTTCATTTAAATGTTTTTAAAAAATTCCCTTTCAATTTGCAATTGCAAATACAATTTATTATCGTATAAGGACTGCATATTTCCGTGCAAGTCAAGCTCTTGTTTTGACGGCATCTGGAGACCCTGTTCGAATGAAGTGTGCATTATCGACTTTAAAGAAATCTGGAATTTACGAAATTAAATGTTCCCTTTCTAATTCTAAATATGTTAGACAAACACACCGTAATTTTGATTATAGGTTTAAAGAGCATATAGTTTATTTTAGATTCAACAGATTCAATAAATTTAGTATTGTCCAACATATTTACGAAATGGCTTATAGTATTACGGAAATTGACCTAAAAATTCTAAAGCCGTTAAATTCAACAAAGCAGCAAATCAAGATATACAGGGTATATACAAATGTATAATACCTTTTTGAACAAAGATGGAGGACCCATTCCGCACTCTAATCTTTATGCTCTATTGAAGTTGACATCCGATTGGTCGCTTAGAACATGCCCTCCGGGTCAGACAGTATAAATAGCACTAGAATGTGCGGTAGTGCTAGTGATTTGGTGAAGAGAATATCTTCGCCAAACTTTGTCGTGTTAGTTTGTCTACAACGCTATTGACGATGGCAGTTTAGCTGACGAAATAAGTATTTAGCGGTTGTTAAATATTTGTGTGGTTAGGGTGTTAGGCATAGGCGCCAGCAGTGTTTTATTAATTGTATTTGTTTCCTATTGTAGAATTTTCATCATGCTCATCCATCACACGACTGTTAAAAGTCCGATAGGGCTTAAACTGCACACAATTGTAGCTGATCGTCCAGCAAGGATAATTCTTGTAGTAGATCTGAGTTTTGATGAGACTTTAGTTGGGTTGCATCTTTGAAGCCAGCCGATTACCTGGAAATTACAACTTCATTAAAATCATGTACTAGACCAGGCAAGATACGTAATATTATGTAAGCTGAGATTTAGAAACCCGATTTAATGTGTTTACAGCTTGAAACATAGGAAATTGTGAAAAATAGATAGGAATGGCATGCTTGATAAGTTATTTAGCTTAGATTCGTGTGTAATTAGATCTATAGGCCGATAACAAGATGGTTTACATGTTAATAATGCTGAATTAGTAGAAATATTATCAACTTTTGGAAATAGGTCAAATGAGGTATCAATTTAAAGCTTAAAACGAGCACATTTTGAATTTGTATATTGATTTTACTCACAAGATATGTGTTAAAAAAATTCTATGATAATTTAGGGAAATTGTATATAATAATTTAAGGGTCGTGAGTTCGATCCCCGATCCCGGCGAGGTTTTTAAAAATAAAAAAAATGCAGATAAAAACCTCTACAGAATGCCATCATTCGGAAGTGATGTAAAGCCGTGGGTCCCATGTTACTACGATGTGTAGCATGTAAAAGATCCCTTGCTAAGGTTGGAACTCCTTAGTCTCGGCAAAATTCTAAGTAGGACTTTGACCGTATAACCATAGCAGTTCGTGTCTAAGGTACTAGGAACTCCGCATGCCTCGACCTTGTCCATAACATACAATACAATACATTTTAATAATAGTCAAGAGGACAAATTTAGGAAAGGGGGTTGATTTGCTTAGGCTAATCAAATGTAGTAAATGCAAAGTTTTTTGATATTGCTAAGCAACGGCATTTGTTTTTATTTTATCTAGGAATAGCAGGGCAATTTAATTTTTGATGGGAGTCGCTAAAAAGTTCTCGGCTAACATTCGCTATATAGGCTGCCATTTTAATTTGGGGAATTAATAACAACAAAGTTCTTAGCTGGATGTCGCAATTATTGCAGCTCAAATTTTTTGCTTATGTTAAATAATTGCCAGCTATTATTGTTACCAATTGAATATTTCCATGATATAAAATTACAATAAAAGCTTATTACTGTAATAGCAGATCGACTAGTTTAGAAAAGTGATGTTTTACTGAAAAAGTATGACAGTTCAGTAAAACCACTTTTCTAACGCATTCCCTATACTATTTTACCGCATTTCATATAGAAATGTGAAATATTACATTTTTATATAAATGTGACAAATGTCAAAGCATAACCAAGTTGAGCGGAACTTTTATATCTGCGAAAGCATAATACGCATCTCCAATTGCTGTTATGCGTTTGACAGTATTGAAGTGTATTGTTGGTGGCACTGTAAGTCTACGTCAAATTTGAGGTTACCACCTAACTTCGAATATGACATTGACTGACAGGGCCACCGACCACACACTTCAATATTGCCAAACGTAAAACGAATCATTGTTGCTATGCTTTAATGGTTGCTTCGTTGTAAAATATTACATGAAATGTGATAATAGCTATTTATGTATCAAGTTGCAAAATGGAAGTGTTTTTCACACTAGACGTAATGTTCAACCCGTTGCGTGTGAAAAACATATTTTTCAACGTGTTGCATACAAGCTTTTTTGTAATTTTGAGTCATATTAAGTTTTATAGTACGTAAATAAATTCACTTAAATCTACAAAGTTGTTATAAATTTTCATATTAGCACTAGTACCAATATAAAATCTCATATTGCAACTAGTGCGAATATATGCATCACAAAAAAAATATCATTATATTATGTCAAAATTACAGAAAAGGTATTTGCCTGTATTGTTATTTAGTGAGATAGCGGTTATATTCCGGCAACAACCTAAAAAATAAGTAAAGTTTAACTACGTCGAATAAGTAATAAATTGAGCCGTGACTCCTATTATCCTTCGTGAAAATCAAACAACTAAGGTGCAGGTTGGAGTTGCAAAAGAGCAGAGTTTCAGAACGAAAGGGCGAGCAACAGGCGGAAGGTAGCCATTTTGGGGTCCGTTGAGCTGAAGTTAGCAGATCTTCTGACACGATCATGCGGTTATGACGAAATTATCGTTGCGGTAATTTAAGGTGGGTAAATTTTTGTAAATTAACATCTTAGAGTTCATATCATTTAATTACATTTCAAATTAATTGCAAACAGGAGGAAGCCACAATACAATTTCTATTGTCAAACCCTGTGAGAAACGTTAAAGTCTCTTATTTATGTTTATTGATACAATGATTTACTCGTCCAAACTCTGTATGCTTGCAAAACTTAAATTTCAAGGAGTCTCATGGGTATCTCAATGGTAAAAATAATACGTTAGAAGTAAAACGAAAACGCCATTTTCCATTATGTATATGTAATATGATTTTTTTTATGAAATTTAATTTATATTAAACAATTACAAGATTTTCCTGAAAACGGAAAAATCATAAGAATACCACTTCCTGTTGCTTGATTTAACCAAAAATCACTGGGATCTTCGAATTTATATTAAAAACAAATATATATATATTCAGACCGATCAATTAAACTGTCTGGGTTGTGGAGGACACAGGCAGACTTACAGACCCACATACTCCCAGACTGACAAATAGACAGCATTTCGAAAACCACTTTTTTAATAGAGTTTGAAAACAAATATGATTACTATATTTTATGAAGTAAAAATCCACCTCTGTCACTAACAATTTTTGTTTATTTCTTTTTGTAATTGTTTAAGCTTCAGCGCGCTAAGTGATGCTAACGTTAAGGTATTCCGATTTTCTAAGTTAATTTCTAGTTCGGCTTGATGGTAATACTTTGTTAATCTAATAGGTGAAATGTTATTGTTCTCTTTTGTAGTTGTTCTTAGAGCTTTCATGGCCGTCCAGGCTTCAGTAGTTTGTGTTCTTCCTAAGTATTGTTTTATGGCATCTCGAGAAAATGGTGGTAAGACCAATTCTATCCTATGAGACCAGGAAAAAAAGAGAAGGTTTCGCTTATTACGTTGATCATAACAATTTAAATAAATAGTATATTATGGGACAAGTGGTTGAAATAAAATTTCAAAGTTGAGAGTGGTTTTTTTCAACGAGCGAGGCGAGTTGAAAAAAGTAACTCGAGACCTTGAACTTTTATCAGCCACGAGTTGCATTTGAGAGTGGTTTTTTTAACGAACGAAGCGAGTTGAAAAAAGTAACTCGAGACGTTGAAATTTTATCAGCCACGAGTTGCATATAAAGTACGTTTTTTTTCCTATAATAACTGTCAAAGTGTTACAATGTTGGTAGATATGTGATTAAAACGCTAGGAAATTTTTATACCTCGTGTTGGTAGAACTTTTTCAAAATTATGGTTGTGTCAATTTTGAATGTTTCTTAATTTGAACTCTTGACAAATTTATTTTTTTAACATGGAATCATGATCATCATCAATAAAATCGGATAAAAAAAGAAAACCAAGAAATATTTTAAATGCAAAAATGAAGCAAGCAATATTAAATTATGACATATCTGTCAAAATGACAAATCATTTTTTTACTGGAAGAAACGAACTAAAAATCTATGTACCAACATTATTAAAACTAGAGACCCTGCAGGTATGCAACTTATCCCCTATAAAGTTAACCTTGAAAATTATTACAGAAAAAAATGTACTTTATGTACTATTTTTTCTACGAATTTTTAAAATAAACGTTAATAAATCATTGCAAGTCTATGTCAAATTCGTCTGTGTGTTACGGTATAAAAACGACTTTACGACACCCACCCAAGGTGAGCATCGCACCACGGAATCAGTCCTGAAAACATGACACACTTGCCCTGAGATCGGTTCGAAATAGGCTAATAGGCCACGGCTGGAACGCTCAGGGAGTCGGGTGTGAGTCACACGATACGTTCTGGGCAAGCGCGTTGTGGCATAATATATACAGGGTATGTCGAAATTATGAGGGCGCCACCAAGCCTGTCTTAACCCGGCTAACCGGGCCTGGACGGTTAGACGGGAGCGAAGCATGCAAAAATACTCCGCCAATAAGATTATGCAAGAGTTGCAAGGTCAAACAACAACTTCGGGATTGCCTTAAGCAAGGATTGTGATTAGGTGTCCATCCGACCACGACTACGCAGCTGTCTCACTCACCTGCACGCTCACAGCTTCCTCGTTCCGTCGTACAATAATTCGTACAATAAAGGGGCGTCTATCTGTAACAGAACATGCACAAACCGAAACAAACAATAGTTCCCTTAACTAACCAATCATATATTTCACTTCGAGTTACAATGGGGTAGCAGAATGCGTCGCCCTGTATCTAACCTTACTCTATAATTAAGGGCACCAGCTGGCACGCGCGCTCTAAGCTTAACGACAGATGTTGAACATTAGTGAACAGCAATAATAGGTACAAAGATACACATTGCCTTATGCAAGGGCAGCGACGATTTACATTAGCCTTCACGGCCTGAACTGTCTGCAGTCTGAATGAATACACTAGCGTAGTAATGAGTAGTAATGAGTAACACTCGCGTTCACAGCGGTAATCAGGTTAAAGGCACATACCTTAATGCGTGGGCGGCGAGGGAGCCTGGTACAGCTGAGTTGCGACGAGCTGCAATCGTAGGTGGTAGGTACCTTCGGTGTTACAACGGCGAAAGGGGGTGAATGCATAACCGCCTCAATGGCGACGGGAGACGCGTCAAGACGCGTACAACGGGACGACGAAAATGATGGGGGCCTCACTCGTTCTGCTGAACCAAATCCTCGTAGGTCGAGATGAAGGGGGCACGACCCCTCACTAATAGTAGCAGGAACTGGGCTCCAAAACACCCACGTTACGCCGAAGATCACTCGACAAATTTCGAATCACCACCACCACACACAAGCGCTCTCTGCCACGGGCTCTGGGAGACTCACCGAGGGAAGCGTCGGCAAAAGGTCACCTTCGCCGCGTCCCCCACGTGACTAAACCACAGCGAATCGCAAGGCGATGAAATGAAACCAACCAATGCGGGCCACGCTGGTATCACGCCGCCACCGCGTGCTAAATGAAACAAACCAATGCGGGCCACGCTGGTATCACGCCGCCACAGCGTGCTATTCAGAATTCAGAAAAACGCCATCAGAGGAGAGCTCCAACCGACGACAAATACTGCTTTTTAGGCTAACTATGTGCGAAATCGTGATTCTGGAATTAGGCGATGGAGCCAAATAAAGAGCTAAAAGGGCTTAGCATACGGGCGCGCTGCACTAAGCTTAGGCGGCTATTCAAAATACCAAAATGACCTAACTAACGGCGTGAAATGCAATTAAGCATCTGAAATAGCAAAATGACTTAACACTCCCCTTACTTGAAAGAGAGTTCCCCGAAGTCTCTTATAAAACAACGAGGCATTTTGGCTGCGGCGCCACGAGAACTCAAACGGCCGGAAACGCTGATACGATAGCTGTACCCCCAAAGGAATTACGCACACCGGCCACCAGATAGGGTACGACAGGAGGGAAGAGAGAAGAGGGAGAAGAAAGACTGGATACGCCAGTGGAAATACGAAAATTGGGTAGGACCTGGCGGTTCGCTGATGGCTAGTACACACTCCCCGGACCACGGAAGACGGGCGACAAGAAAACTGGCTGTCCCAAAAGGAGTGGCGCTCCGCCAGGGGTCCACAAAACGATTCGCGTCTGGCTCCCTCGGGGAACCAAACGGGCAAAGACTAGGCAGGCTGAGGACAGTCTCGCCGATCCGGCTCGACTGCCCCTCCCAAAATAGGAGTGCCACCACAACGGTTCGCAGAACCACGTCGATAATCGACCACCAAAACGACAAGACAAACAAAATATAACCGACCAGACCCGAAACGGGTGTGGCACGCACTGCGGCGGCGGCCACGAAACGCCGACTGGACCTTAACACCGGGTCCATGACGGTCGCCTAACAGTGCGGTTTTGGAAGGTGGAAAGAAAAAGAGAACAACGGGGTTGGGTAGTTGTCGCCGGGACACGGTAGATAGTAATGACAAGGGGAAAAGAAAGGTAAAGATAGAGCATAGGGAAGGAGGGTTTGGGGTTCCAAATTGGAACCGTGAAAATATCTAATAATAAAAAAAAACGCGCGGTTAGCGCTCGTCAAAATCGGGTCAATAGAACGTCTTACTCTCATGCACACTTCCGACCAACCGTTCCAAAAGAACATGGGGGGGGGGGGAAAGGATAAGTCCCTCGTAACCTGTCCCGCAAGCCGCCTGAAGAGGGCACGTTGCGCGTCACGGGATCGGCGCATTGTGGGGTTCCCCCAACAAGGAAGCTCGGGGAAAGGTAGGTACTACTGAAGATACGGCTCTAGGCCGGCGGTATGGCCGTCAAGGCCTACAAAGAAAAAGGGAGGGGGGTTAGGGAAAACGGGCGTTAGAAGGCTAAACGTCCGTGGGATTGGGTTTTAGGTCTTTCGCGTGCCAAGTGCCTTTCGGGGCACCGGTCTCGTCGGACAGCTCGTAAGTGGCCAGCGAAACTTGCCGACTGATATAAAACGGCCCTATAAATTTTGGAGCCAACTTGGCGTTAAAATATTTCGCCGCATCGGAAAGTACGTAATTTCGTCGCCAGACGGTATCGCCAACGGCGAATTGAGCCGGGCGCCTTCGCAAATCGTAAGTCGCCTTGGAGGCTTTGTACGCCACGTCTAGTCGCTTGACTATGTCTTCATATACCGACCTTAACGCGGGAGTCCGTCGTAACAAGTCTTCGCGACTCTCTACTCGTATTTGTTCCGAAACATCCACCTCCTCGGGGTTATTGGCGCGCGTCCCCTCTAACTGTATCTCTCTGCCGAAATTGGCGAAATATGGGGTCATGCCGGTGACTTCGTGTACTGCGGTACGCACTGCGCACGCGACTTTCGACAAATATTTATCCCACTCCCGGTGGTTGTCTTTCACGTACGACGCTAGCATAGTTTTTAATACTCGATTAACGCGTTCGACAGGGTTGGCCTGCGCATGATAATGCGCGTTAAAGATGATTCGTGATTTATACGTATCGGTAAGCTGTCGGAATTCTCTACTGCGAAACTGTACGCCGTTGTCAACCAAGACGTACTGAGGTGCTCCAAAGAGCAAGAAAACATCGTTCTCAATTTTCTGAGTCACCGCGGTCGCAGTGGCGGTACGCAACGGGAAGAAAAGGGTAAATTTGGTAAAGTAGTCAGCCACGGACAGAATATATACGTAGCCTTTCTTTGAACGGGGCAACGGCCCTACAATGTCGATAGATATCATTTGCCACGGCTTATCCACCACGGGGTGACGACGCATCAAGCCGGCCGGGCGTTTTTGTTCGGGTTTCTGCGCTAGGCACGTCGCGCAACGGTTAACGTAACGGGTCACATCCGCCTTAAGTTTAGGCCAATAATACTGTTGAGCGATACGACCGTAGCACAGTGGTCCAGAATCGTAAAAACGTGATCGAAAATCAATTTTTCAACTATATTTTAAAAAGCTGAAAATTTTGTCTAGTATTGTTTTAAAAGTGTACCATCATCTGAGAGACTTATGACTTATTTTGAAGTTGCATTAATTTGTAGCACGCCTTTAAAGTCGCTTAAAAACAGACTATTTGCGAAGAGAAAGTTATGCGCCAAATAGAGGTTTTTGTCAGACTAATACTAGCTATTACAAAACACATTAGGACAAATTGAGATAGGTAGTCATATTAAGCATTCTTTGAACTACAATATGCAGAAATTACTTGCATTTTATTTTATACCTAGACTTCTGTAGCAATTAATATTAGAATACTAGTTTTACAACAAATATTTGGATAAAAATAGTTCTACGACACGGAAGAATTCCGAAGAATTCATTAAATGAGGTTTATCAGGTAGCATAAGGATAGGGGTAGGTAATTACAAAAGCTTGGTTTGCGCTTTTTTGCGCTTTGGGAAATATTAATTTTTTTCGACTGCGAGTACCGTGCGTTAGCATCAGATCCAAGGTGCAAAGATTTAAATCAACTTGATTTAAATCAAGATTTAAATAATGATTTAAATCGTCCGATCGTCATTGGCGCCTATTATTTTGACGAGAACTGCACATTATTGCATACATAATACACAGCAGGGAAGCATTTTCTGATTCCGACAACTGAAGATTTTTTTTTGTTTTTAGTCACACAAACGGCCCTTTTCAGGGCCACCAACCGATATGACAAAGAATTTCTCCTAATTCGTCATCAGAGATAACAAACAAAAAAATATAATATATATATTATATATATTTTGGATTTCTTATTAATTATTAATTTTTTCAAAGTTATTAAAGGTAATTTTTGATATTTTTTACGGATTATACCGTATCCATCACCATTCACTATTAAATTAGACGAATACTACACTGTAGTGACCGCAAAAAGTAAATATAATTTTTTTATTACTACATATATGACATACGTCTATTTAAATTTTATTTACACAACAACATTTGGAAATCTGCATTTTAAGTAACGTAAGGTCTGGAAACACCGGATATAAATTTTTATTTTGTGTTGTTGCTTAAGGGTAGTTTTTTATTTTTAAATTGTTTATGGCCGCAAACTAACCAAAACCAAACACTAAACAATGTTTAACTCTAATGTCAAAAAAAAATTGTTTTGCATACTAACTTATTATATTCCAGAGGGTTGATATTTATTATACAACCACAATTTTGCAATATTTTATTTTTGTGTACTTAACAAGATGTGCAAATGTTCATTTCAACTGTTGGATGTCTACAAATACATGTATTTTTTTTTATCTTTTATGTTGTTTTTTAAGGGTGTTTTTTTATATTTTAAACCTGCTATTAACATAACATTAACAAATACACAATATTTTAAAATATAAATTTTTTATTAAAAAACAACAATATTTTTCCACTTTCACCCCATTTTTGGGGGTTGATTTTTATCATAAAACCCAAATTGTGCATAACTTTAATTCTTTATACCAAACAGCATTCAGAAATATGCATTTCAACTGTCTTAATCTCTATAACCAATAGATATGATTTTCGATCACGTTTCTACGATTCTGGACCACTGTGCGTAGGTCTTATAAATGCCTAAATGGCCTGCGGTAGGTTCGTCATGGTTTTTGCGGAGAATTTCGGCGCGTTGAGGCTTCGGAACTACCTCTTTCCAACTCGTGCCTTCGTCCAATTCGGGATATTTTACGTTAACATGTTTAAACAATTTCCCTCGCGATAGTTTCCACGCCGAATACTTGAATGGTCTTTCTACGACGCGTGTACACATGCGCCTATACCAACGGTCAGTTCGACTGTCGTTCGGTGCCTGAGCACCGGCTTCGGGTTCTCCAGAATCGACAACTGAGACTACATCTATTTCGGGTATAGCACGGGACAGCGCATCCGGAACGACGTGGTCTTTTCCCTTCCGGTGTTTGATCGTGAAGTCGTATTGTTGGATACGAACAGCCCAACGGGCGAGTCTCCCGGTGGGTTCCTTAAGATTATTTAGCCAGATAAGTGAACGATGGTCAGTAACGACTGTGAAGTGAGTGCCTTCTAAATATGGGCGTAACTTCTCTATGGCCCACAGGACGGCCAAACATTCGCGTTCCGTAACCGAAAAGTTACGCTCAGGTTTCGTAAGAGTCCGACTAATGTAACAGATGACTTGTTCTTGGCCATCAACGGTCTGAGTCAGCACGGCGCCGATACCAACATTGGAAGCGTCCGTCTGTACGATAAACGGGTGAGAAAAATCGGGACACGACAAAATGGGTGCCGAAACTAGGCAATTTTTGATGGTTGTAAATGCGACTTCGCATGACTCGGTCCACTCAAACTTCTGAAACTTTTTCAATAACGACGTCAGCGGAGCAATAATGGCTGAGAAACTTGGTATGAAACGCCGATACCACGATGCCATGCCGACAACTCGCCGTATCTCCGAAACGTTTCTAGGTCGCGGCAAGTTAAGAATCGCCGAAACTTTATCGGGGTCGACTAAAAGTCCTTGGGCGTTAACGACATAGCCCAGGTATCGTAATTCTGGTTGGCAAAAATGGCATTTATCACGACCCAGTGTTAAACCAGCGTCGTTTAGTCGCTGCAATACTTCGTCTAGAATCTCGACGTGCTTTTCGAAAGTCGGGGTACAAATAATCACGTCATCTAAATAGACAAAGACGTAAGGTTCCAATTCGGGACCCAACACATGGTCGACGAAACGTTGCCAAGTCGCTGCCGCGTTATGAAGCCCAAAGGGCATGCGAGTGAATTGAAACAAACCGCGCCCGGGTACTGTGAAGGCCGTTAGTTCCTTAGATTTCTCTTCCATTTCAATTTGCCAGTACGCGGATTTGATATCAAGCGACGTCATGAACCGGGCATCGCGTAAGCGATCCAAAATCGAAGACACGTAAGGTATCGGGTAGGCGTCCTTCTCGGTGACGCTATTTAATTTGCGAAAGTCAACGCAGAAACGATAGGTCCCATCTTTCTTTTTAACTAGTAAAATCGGGCTCGACCAGGCTGAACGAGAACGTTCCACCACGCCTGATTTCAGCATCCTGTCCAACTCAGCATCGATATGCGCCTGCATTGCGGGAGAAACCGGGTAGTACCTTTGTTTAACCGGTGCCGCCTTAGTAGTGATTTTATGTTGAACGTACTTGGCGCAGCCGAGTTCGGGTTTAGCGGTGGTAAAATGTCGGTTTACGAGAGTGTCTAATTGGGCTCGTTGATCTGAGTTCAGGTCGAACATAGACTGCAAATTGCCGGTAGGAGTATCAATGGCCGCTACGCCGGGTTTTGAGAATTCCCACTCCCCTCGAAACACGTCTGGGACTATTCCCACTGACTTCCAAAAGTCTATCCCCAGGATCAGGGTGTGCGGAACCTCCGGAACTATCAAAACATCGATAGCTACCACTCTGTTATTTAAACGAATAGGTAAGTGCAGGGTACCTAGACTGGTCACGGTCTGTCCATTAGCCACTGAGCAAACGGGTCTCAGCTTCTTATTTATGCGCAGGCCTACAGTACGCAACACGTCCCAACCCTTAGCTCCTAAGATCGTTCGATTCGCTCCTGAGTCCAACAAAGCTAACAACTCGAAACCCATGATTTCAACAGTCACATGCGGTCGACGGTCATCAGATGACCTTTCTAATACGTAATCGAGAATGACTTTATTTTTTTTAAATTTGGTCTCGCGCTCCTCGATAAGTCCCTTCATAAATTTAGTCGAATTGTTAAACACGCGCGAGGACACTGCTCGACCGTTCAGCGTCTCGCGGGGTCGTTTCCCTGTCCCCTATCTCTTGTTCGACAACGAGGACAAGTGTTTACGGTCACTTCAGGTTTGCCGCAACGGTAACAGAATTTCTTGCCGCGGGGTCGCGGACACCTACTGGCTCTATGGCCTGGTTCGTTACAGTTCCAACACCGTATGCTTGACTTGGGTGCCGGTTCTCGATTCCTCCTCTCGGGAGTATTAACGTCACGCGTTTCGACAATATCAACTGGGCACGTTTCCGCGATAGGCGCGACCTCGACGTATGCCAAGTCTGTTTCTAAGTCAGACTTCTTTCTAGAAGGTGGCACGTAAGTTTCAATGGCATAGCGCCGTTCCTCAATCTTTCGTCCGTATAGCGCTAGCTCGTCGACCGACCGGACTTCCGTCAATCCCAACTGGGTTTGGTATAAAGGTGAAATATTATGCAACAAAATACGCAACTGTTTCTCTTCGGGAACCGCTTCGGTCAGGCGCGAAAACATTGTGCGCATGATAGCGATATAAATGCCCATACTTTCCGTAGGGCCTTGCGTGCGACGTCTAATTTCGTCCAACAACCGTTCATCATAATTCGCAGGCTGAAACTCTAGACGCAATAAATTGACTAACTGTTGCCACGTGTTAGGGGTCGCTCTATTCGCGCGATACCATAGCAATGCGTTGCCCGAAAACAAATCGATGGCCTGCATAAACAACTCTTCTTCGGTAAGGTTTCTGGCCACTCTGAGTTCGCTAACACGCTCGATGAAAGCGTTGACCGACAGACCTTTCGGGTCACCTGAGAATTGTATGTTCCATTTCGAAACAGGGGTTGCCTTAAATGAGATCGTACGCGACATCGGCGCAACAAAACTCGGAGTCGACATAGTTGCCGCCGTCGTAGTCGTAGTCGTCGTCGCGACGGTAATGGTAGGTGCGACACCGGACGTCGATGGCAGCGCTACGGCGCTTTCTTCCTCAGCCGTAGTCGCAGACGACCCTAGCTTTACTTGGTTAAGTTCGTAGGTTGAACGTATGAGTGATAATTCCGCGAACGCTTTTTGTTTGAGCGCTCGCTCTTCCTCCGTTATAGCTGAACTATTCGTCAGACGGTTCATTCCGTGATAAAATTTCGTTTCGATCGTAGCCGCTACTTCTTTAGTCGGGTTAGCTAAATATAGCTGAATCTTTTCTTCTAATTCGCCAAACAATGTTGTCACGGCCGCGAGATCCTCCTCGAACGTATACGGGTACGGCGGTCGCGTATCCATATCTGCGCGTCCCTCCTCTCTCAATACGTCGCGTAACCGGGAGCGCAACAAGGTAACCGTGCCGGAAGCATCACGGCCTCTGATTCTCAACTCGTATTCAGCCTCCGCGCGAAGCAGGCGTTCAATATGTAGCTTTAGCACCATGTTTACAACCGGGAAAGGACCGACTTGTATAATACGTCGTATAAAAAGAAAAACGTTAGCACGTGTTTGGTAAGTCAATTACGTCAGATATCCGAACCAAATCGTAGACGGTCAAGACGGGAGAAATCGGGAAAAAGTGGTTTGTTACCTTTCACTCGCCCAATGGCTTAACGGGACTATCTGTCCATATCCTTTGCGAAGAGACCGAACATAAGCGAAAAAGAGCAAATTCCAAAACTAGGCGGTCAACGAATGGCTTAACGCGCCTACTATCAACCAACAATGGTCACAGACAGTACTGCGCCCGAAATCGAGCGACAGAAAAAGAAAAACGAGAAAAAAAAATCCGAAATGGGGTCGCGCGTTGTCACGCAACAAGGTCTCAGACGTTAAAGCGTCAGAATTAAGACACACGGATGGGCTTAACGAGACTACTCCAGTCCAATAACAGCAAAATTAAGACACACAGCGCAAAAAAAAAGGAAACCCCAAAATGAGGTCGAGCGTTGTCGTGCACCAATAGGCTCCAAACGTTGGAATAGCCAAAATCAAGGCACAACGGGTGGCTTAATAAGAAAAACAAACATACAAGGCCTCAGACGTTGGAATAGCCAAAATTAAGACGTACGACGGGTGGGCTTAACGAGACTACTACCGTCCAACAACAACAACAAACAACAAGCCCCACGCGATTGGGCCGCCAAAATTAGCCTGTTACGGTATAAAAAGGACTTTACGACACCCACCCAAGGTGAGCATCGCACCACGGAATCAGTCCTGAAAACATGACACACTTGCCCTGAGATCGGTTCGAAATAGGCTAATAGGCCACGGCTGGAACACGCTCAGGGAGTCGGGTGTGAGTCACACGATACGTTCTGGGCAAGCGCGTTGTGGCATAATATATACAGGGTATGTCGAAATTATGAGGGCGCCACCAAGCCTGTCTTAACCCGGCTAACCGGGCCTGGACGGTTAGACGGGAGCGAAGCATGCAAAAATACTCCGCCAATAAGATTATGCAAGAGTTGCAAGGTCAAACAACAACTTCGGGATTGCCTTAAGCAAGGATTGTGATTAGGTGTCCATCCGACCACGACTACGCAGCTGTCTCACTCACCTGCACGCTCACAGCTTCCTCGTTCCGTCGTACAATAATTCGTACAATAAAGGGGCGTCTATCTGTAACAGAACATGCACAAACCGAAACAAACAATAGTTCCCTTAACTAACCAATCATATATTTCACTTCGAGTTACAATGGGGTAGCAGAATGCGTCGCCCTGTATCTAACCTTACTCTATAATTAAGGGCACCAGCTGGCACGCGCGCTCTAAGCTTAACGACAGATGTTGAACATTAGTGAACAGCAATAATAGGTACAAAGACACACATTGCCTTATGCAAGGGCAGCGACGATTTACATTAGCCTTCACGGCCTGAACTGTCTGCAGTCTGAATGAATACACTAGCGTAGTAATGAGTAGTAATGAGTAACACTCGCGTTCACAGCGGTAATCAGGTTAAAGGCACATACCTTAATGCGTGGGCGGCGAGGGAGTCTGGTACAGCTGAGTTGCGACGAGCTGCAATCGTAGGTGGTAGGTACCTTCGGTGTTACAACGGCGAAAGGGGGTGAATGCATAACCGCCTCAATGGCGACGGGAGACGCGTCAAGACGCGTACAACGGGACGACGAAAATGATGGGGGCCTCACTCGTTCTGCTGAACCAAATCCTCGTAGGTCGAGATGAAGGGGGCACGACCCCTCACTAATAGTAGCAGGAACTGGGCTCCAAAACACCCACGTTACGCCGAAGATCACTCGACAAATTTCGAATCACCACCACCACACACAAGCGCTCTCTGCCACGGGCTCTGGGAGACTCACCGAGGGAAGCGTCGGCAAAAGGTCACCTTCGCCGCGTCCCCCACGTGACTAAACCACAGCGAATCGCAAGGCGATGAAATGAAACCAACCAATGCGGGCCACGCTGGTATCACGCCGCCACCGCGTGCTAAATGAAACAAACCAATGCGGGCCACGCTGGTATCACGCCGCCACAGCGTGCTATTCAGAATTCAGAAAAACGCCATCAGAGGAGAGCTCCAACCGACGACAAATACTGCTTTTTAGGCTAACTATGTGCGAAATCGTGATTCTGGAATTAGGCGATGGAGCCAAATAAAGAGCTAAAAGGGCTTAGCATACGGGCGCGCTGCACTAAGCTTAGGCGGCTATTCAAAATACCAAAATGACCTAACTAACGGCGTGAAATGCAATTAAGCATCTGAAATAGCAAAATGACTTAACATGTGTCAATTGGATGCCAAACAGTTTGAAATCCCAGTAGTCCGAACATTTCAATCTCCCTTTCAAAATGACTGATTTCAATGTCATGGGTAGAAAAAATACCTTTTTTGCACTTGTGGGACTAAAGTTGGCACTTTAGTCACTTATTTCAGGGACTAAAGTAGCTCATTTGATCTCTAGGGGCAGAAGTAATTACTTTAGCCCCTAGGGACTAAAGTAAAAATGTTACCGTATCTATGGTAAATTTATGTACACAGCATTCTTAATAAAATTTTTATTTAAAATTAATCAGTTGGCAGTACTGAAGTGCATTGTCAGTGTATGTCAAATTATAGGTTAGCAGGTTAGGATTTGTTTGTCATTTGACACACACTGACGCAAAACTTAACCTGCAAATCTAGAATTTGACAAAGACTGACAATACACTTCAGTACTGCCAACTGATTCAGGCTATCCAGGGCCTGCTGCAAATCAGTTTTTAAAAAATCACTCTGTACACAACATTCCTAATAAAATTCGTATTTGTCAGTTTCCAAATTGACATATTTCAATTTTTTTAAATATTTGATGATAATTTTCCCAAAAGTGCAAAAAATAGCGTATACCACGCGGGACTAAAGTGCCTAAATCCCTTGAGTGATTATTTCCCTCAGGCCCTACGAGCCCTCAGGAAATAGTATTCACTCGCGGGATTTAATGATGCAATTTAGTCCCTCATGATATAATATACTATTATCTGTCATCAACAAACGGTCAAGCGCGATTTAATTTTACTCGGTTATCATATTTGTATCCAAACGGCGTAACATACTCAACTTAACTTAATTTTACGCAAAATTCTTATCTGAGTTGTTAATTCCAGAACTACAAAGATTTTCTTCAATGGAATATTTAGCAAACATCCTATTAATGAAATTTCTGACAGTTAGAAAAAAATACGATCAGTTTTCTTTTGACTTATTACTGATCATACGTGTGTTGATGAAACTAACTTGGTGATTTATTGACATTGGTAGTAGAGTGCAAAACTTAAACATTAAATACTGAATTTAATTAGGCGTATTTTTGTATTCTAATCGAGCACAGAATGGTCCATGATATTTTCCCATGCGACCAATTTATATCAAATCGGCGGAGCTGATTAGAATTTAAACTAATGTGGCGCCAGACGCGCTGTCCTTACGCAAAAATGTTAAATCCGACGTGACAGCGTAAAAGATTAACACGTAAAAAGCGTCAAAACAAGTTAAAGAAAGCGCGAAGAGTCGGCTGCAGGATGAGAAGCCCTGACTCGTATTTAAATGTGCACGCTGGTTAATCAGTCATTAATATGCTAATAGTTCTATTTTGATAGAAACTACGTTTAAATGCCACGATAATTTATGCACACATTATGCCAGGCTATTTTTACATATTGTTATCCTGCGTTCTTTTTTCATTGCCATTTTGCAATCGGTTTACCTGCAGCACGTGTGAACTTTACGCGATTATCAAAAGTCAGTCGAGCAATTTGCGAGGTAATTAATATTCCAAATGAACTCATATGAATGAGTTGCTAAACTATGGGCCACGTTTTTGGTGACTACTCAAGAACCTGTTCCCCGAAAACAGAAGCTAAAGCTTTGGATCTTATGCTAATGGTGAGGAACACTAGATGAATCATGATTTTTTTTATATAGAGGTTTTCATTTTTCTTTTTTTTTTTTTTTGCAAACATCAATTCCTGTTTTATAATTTGATCCTTTAAAATAATAGTCTACATTATGAACTAAATTCAATATATTTCTAACTAGCCAGTTTCTAATTTTCCCGTTTGGTTAGCTTGTAACGACTCAACTTTCTTCCTATATTAGCACACCTTCTTTGCGGCAAAAATTGACAAGAGAATATGAAGACAAACTAATAAACCCATGTAAATAAAAGCGCTGTGAAGGAACTAGTTTTATTTCCCCGCTATTTGCACAGTTTTCTCAGGCTAATATTAGCGGTTTCTAAACTTTTCGTTGTCATATCTTATCTCCGCTAGACAATGTTTGAGCACTAAGGCCCATTTTATTATTTTTAATGTGGGATGTGGAATATTTAACCAGTTTAGGAGCAAAGCTAGAAAAACCAAAATTAAACAGCACCGCCGCTTACATAATCGAACCATATCTGTAACTAAATATGTTTATCATATTTCTATTGTTTACTAAGGCAAGTCAGACTGCTTTATCGGGACATCAGGCTTAGCTAAGCCAAGGCTTTCCACATCTGATATTTGAACTTGAACCGACATTGCATTATCTCGAGCAATTGTTTTGCATTTGTCTCCTTACCTGCTACTTCAGGAATTCATGTTTGTTGTGATTACTTAAACAACTGTGATTTCGTTTCTAAATTGGCAGCAATTAGCGATTTGCTGTGCAATTAAACTCTGTAATTCCGAGTGGACTGACTATAAAGACTATGCAATAAGACAAAAACTATGTCATATAATATTTGCAAATAGTTGATTGGAGTATTTAAATAAATCAGTATCTGAATTTTTAAAATTTTTACGAGGTGTTCAGATCTTGAAGATTATTTCGAGATTAACGATCAACCCAGCAGTTAAAAACGTGCACGAGTGAAGTAGGTTTGTCCAGTACTTTATCTTCAGCGTAATATTAATACACACAGTATCACGCAGACTAGGAATGTAGATACATATTTGAAAACCATACACATCCGAATCTTTTAATAGAAATTTAAACCATTAAAATTATACCTGCGGGTGGACTTCATTTTGTTTTCATTATATGTTAACGCACTGTCAAGTCCTTATTCTTCTTCACTATGATCATCTTCCTATCCTGAAATTGCTTCAACGAACGGATTTCACCTCTCATTTATTTTCCGTTTGTATTCGTGCCTCTTCTTCGTATTATATTTTTGTTTGCTTGATTTCATGTCATGTTATTTAACCTTTTTCTGGTACGTTCCATCTTGCATTGTGCGAAAACCTTCGTTGAGTGCCCCTCGGGCTTCGTCGATGTTTAACTTGCTGTAGTAATGTTACTAACTTTTACGTAGTTTGTTCAACATTTTAGTATTATATGTTTAGAATTTATGTTTATTGGGTGTACCCGGCGTACTTAACGTTTGTATCGATCTGCCATATTATTTACTATTATACATTTTGCATTTTGACCTGGTTGAGGTATATATTACATCTCAGATTATTATGATTTTGGTGCTTTGAGTTTATGAGTTCTCATTTCTATCTGAGCACATTTATTGTATCCATTGTTTTAGTTAGCCAGCTCCTCAAATGTTCCCATGTAATTACGATGGTTTGATTTTGGATTTAAATTTGATAACAAGTCTATGAAACACGTATTTTGTTAGTAGTTACTTACGGTTTAGAAACAATAGCGATCACTAACCAAAACTGCAGATTTATAAGAGTGTAACAGAGACCTATTGAAAGGACAATGCTTAAAGCATCTCTGATTGAAGGTATGGAAAAATCGATGGCGATGGGTGGTACATGTAGCAAGGAAACATACGACCAAATGAATAGAAAAGTTACATGGTGGAGACCGAGAAAGGCAAAGAAAGGTGTAGGAAGGGCACAACGCAGATAGATAGACGACATAAAGCAATAAAATGTCCAAGAGCGGACTAATATGGGTTAAAAGAAAAGAAGAACAAAAACAATCTCATCATGCTAGTTGTTTACTTGCTCTTGTTTTTATTACATCATATTCAGTTGTATTTATGGTTGTTTTCGAATTCATAGTAAAATTTCAATGTGTGCTGCTGGCAGTTCGACATTACATACCAAAAATTATGACGCTATCATAGTCACTACTTTATGAATATTAAACACGTAGATTTGATCATATTTTATTTACCAATAGTTTTCTGCTGTGATTAGTATCCTATTTTTTTGTAATATTGAAACAGGTACGTCTGTAATTTTCAGAATTCATCTGTAATTACTCACTAATCGTAAACTCAACTTGTAATTTGCTTTTTTTGCATGCGTCTTATTTTTGGTTTTAATTGCAAATAGTTAAATTATAGTCTGTAAACGAAGTATCACGTGGTTTACCTTTTTACAATTTTAATATCCTACAGTTACCCCTTCGCACTCTTTGCAACGATCCTAGTAACACGCGGTTCATCGCATACTATGAACATCATATCGCAATATACAGGGTGTTAATTAAGTACGTAGACAAACTTTAAGAGGCGATTCCTTGATCAATTCTAAGATAAAAAGTTTATACAAACATGGGGCCTAAACGGCTTCCTTTTCAAGATACAGGGTGTTGAAATTTAAACAAAAATTACTTTTTTTTCAAAAATCTGGAAAACGCCTAGAGGTATTGTAATGAAACTTGGTGTATATTAGTATTTCATAAAGTGGCATTGTTTGGTCAAAATAAATGTAATTTATTTCCACCAGTGACGTGCATCGGGGCCACCGCAGCTACCTTATTTCAAAAAAATCTGGTACGCCACTGTTTTTTAGTCAATACGACAAGTTTTTTAGCTTTATCCATTGAAACTATACAAAAGATGTATCTTTTATTTTTTTGATAGAATAAACATTTTGCGAGAAAAATGGAAAAATCTGTAACAGCAATTTCGTACATTGGACGTTAATGGGACCTAAACGGCTTCGTTTTCAAAATACAGTTTAAGGAAGCTTTTAAAAAATGTTATTTAATAAAACACAATCTTACAATAGCTACAAAACTTTTTTCTACAAAACAGTGGCGTATCAGACTTTTCTAAAATAATGTAACTGAGATCGCCCCAATGCACGCCACTGGTGGAAATAAATTAAATTTATTTTGACTGAACAATGCCACTTTCTGAAATACTAACCTACACCAAGTTTCATTAGAATACCTCTATCCGTTTTCCAAATTTTTGAAAAAAACTGTTTTTGTTTAAACTTCAACACCCTGTATCTCGAAAACGAAGCCGTTTAGGTCCCATGTTTGTAGGAACTTTTTATCTTAGAATTGATCAAGGAATCACCCCTTAAAGTTTGTCTACGTACTTAATTAACACCCTGTATACTGTACCACAGGGGGTAAACCACTCGACTTCCTTTTACATTTATAATAGTTTGGAATTCAAGTTTCCTGTTCTTACATCAGTCTTTTGTCTCGTTAATCGGTTAACTGCTGTCGTCATTTGGATTCTATTGTCATAAAAACTCTTTCATAGGTACATATTATATCCAACAGAAAGCTTTTATAAGGCTCTAACAACTTGAATGCCCTTTTATGTAGGTAGTTTTTCAAGAGTTTAAACCTTGTCTAAAAACTGAAACTATTTTAAACGTCCACGAATTTATTTTTAGCCGCTTATCTTAATCCTTCCGTCTACACTTGTTTCATATATTCCTACATCCGACGTTGCTTATAGGGTTCTGCTTGGTGGTACTGCAATTTTCCAATATTTATTCTATATGGCAATTTTTTTTAGATGCAGCTCCTGTTTAAAATTGCTAATATTTTCCAACGAATAGGAATGTTGTCATGTCTATACGTATAGGTTGTGACACCTTTGTTACTGCTCTTAGCATACGCAAAACGTATCTCTAATGTATGCGATGTGTTTATAAACCCACTCACTTCTCGGCTTATATTTCCAGTTGTATCATTATCGTTCTGTAGGTACTACTAGAACGTCATGCAGATGACAAAATCCCTAAAAAGACTTCTAGCATTAATTTTCTTTCATCTATTATTTCTAATCTTTGAAAAATTAAGCTCTTAAAATTTTAGAATTAAATTAGGGCAATCATTGCAATAAATAGAATTTCCTTTATTCATAAATTTTGTAGTAAGGCCCTCGCAACAGCTCACGAGCGTCGTAATCCCTAGAAGAATGTCGACATCCGGGACTACTCATTATCTGAGAAACCAATCAGGTAAAACCTTATCAAATTTCGAAGGAAACCTTATCAAATTTTGAAGGAAAATGGGCAGCACCGTATAAAAGTGTTCATCGGCAGTCGCGTTAGTGTCGATTATGGTTGTTTCAACAATTTGTGCCAGTATATGTTTGAATATTAAATTTGTTTGTTAAGTTACTTAGTTCGTTTATTTATTTACGCGTGAATGCAGCAACGATATGTTCTCTTCAACACATTTGCTCTTGTGGCAATCGTCTGGATTTATGAATACAAATAAAACTCGAACTCCCAATATCTCTTGTGTGTAGGTATATCCAACCTGGAGTTGCAACAACTACCTACGAGAATCACTTGACAGTACGTCCAGTTAGTGCTTCCTGGGCGATAATAAGACAATTATTGGAAAATAAATAAGTGAACTAACAAAAGCTTTCAGCGTCTTACTGATCTTCAACATTTTCAACCAACCAACGCACCCCTAACCTCTGGAATTTTTTATAATAATGTAACTGTAGCGGATACGCTATAGCGAAAAGCCTACAAAAGCAGCGCAAGGATCGACAAGCTGTGCAGTCTAAGGCAGCGGGTGACTAATTTTGAAAGTTACGTTACGCGCAACTAACTTTGCATTCGCAATTCGAGTACAAAAAGCACACAATTTAAAAGTCAGGTCTCGGCAACATTACACCATATGTGAATTGCAGGGGATTTGGGATTAAATAGCGGGTAGAATTGAAAGAATCGGTGCAGGCCCATTGACCGCCCGTAAATAAGGTCGTGGATTCACAAAACCCTCGAATGACACACGCTCTCGGATAAGTGACCTAACACTTTGGACGATAAGAAATGCGGTTGCATCACAAGTAGGGTTTCCAAGTCCCGGGACCAAAAGTGTTTTCGGGACCTACGAGCTAAATTTCAAGTCCCGGGACTAGTCCCGAATATCCCGAAAATGGTCCCGAAAGGGAAATAGTGTTCAAGTGAAATTTCCGAATGCGAATTCCAAAGAAAAACAAGTACCTTAAATTAAATAAAGTATTTTTGTGCTGATAATGAGCTACGTTGGGGCTCGTCTATAACTTCATTACTTTCTTCTGGCACTAAAAATGTCTGCCGCTCTTCATCTTTTGCTTCTGCGTGAACTGCAAAATGCTTCAGTAATCGTTTCGTCGATTGTTTATCTGCCGATATATAAAAGTGTTGCTCTATCTACTTCAAATCGTTATTTTTTATGTAGAATGACGGTATGTTGGAAATCGGAATTCGTTCTAATTCTAACGCTTTAGCAGACAATAACGAACAACCAAACCTAAAAATATAAATTATTCAACTTCTTCACACATAATTTTAAAATTCTACAAATGTAGTTACCTTGCCGTTACTACGTATGCACACGACTACACGTAAAATTGAACTAAATTCAATAAAAGAAACAAACAAAAAAATAAATAAACAAACACTTGCAAATATGGCTGAAATAACACATATGTTTAATTCTAATCGACCTAAAACAATACCTCTCCTGCGTTACGCAAAACGTAAATAATGCAGAATGTACAAGAGGCATGAGTAATACGCCGGTGGATACCCGTCCTAATTCTCTGATATCGAGCATACGCACTAATGTTGACATGGTCCCGGGACTTCGCCTGTGCTGGCTGTGGTCCCGGGACTTAAATTTTTTGGTAGAATCCCGGGAAGGTCCCGGGACTGGAAACCCTAATCACAAGGCTAATAAAGCAATTCCAAATCCCTGGCACCTTCGAGAGAACGCAGAGTCGACCAGGCCACTGAGAAGCAATAAATAACTTAGCACATGGAAACGCTAGCACCTCATTCAGATGTCAGTCATATCATTCGGTCTACAACCTTCAGCACTCCTTATCTATCAGAATCATCTGGCAAGTGTCGAACCCATGTCACTTTTAATCCGTTCGTTAACATAGCCTGTCGAAATATGGGAACGCGTTAACTATTAGCACATACAGTTGTTTTATTTGAGCACTGTATGTGTACTTGTATATCCTGCTACATGTATGTTTATATGTATGCGAGTGCTAATTAATTTTGCTTAAATATATAAATTGTTGTTTTACTAGGAATAAGATGCACCTATGAGCTATGAAAGGGTTTCTACGACCAAAGATTCGTTCCAAAAATGAGAGCAGGAGTGAAATGATTGTACAAGACAAAGAATCTATGTACAATTTTGTGCCGCAATATGATGTATTTAGTTTACGCTGGTGTTCTTGGGATTGTTTGAAATGGCCGGGACAAAGCCACGGTAGGAAATAACCACATTGGAGGAGGCATCTAGCACCTTCATTTCTCTGGGTGGTTTTGGTTATATAATATCACTATATATAAGAAGATATTCATTAATTATACAAGACTTCATACATAAATAATTGCTTCATATTTTTCATATGAGCTCAATCGTATTTGATTAATGAGTAATTTAGATGCCGTAGCCTCTTGCAGAATAATAACATATTAAGACGATCATGGCACTCGACAACTTGAAAAAGTAGTTCGCCAGCTGCAGCAAACAACAGTACAATACTTAATCTTGGTCCGTATAAATGACATGCATTTATAAATCCAATCAACAAAGTATAATGCAAGGCCTGTCCCCACACATCTCCTTTGCATAAAACCATACCATTTTCTGTATTCATCGCATACAAAGTGGCTTATGTGCGCACAGATTTCGCTGAAGATTACTCCAGGCGTTTGAATGCATTTGCATTTTCTAATCATTGTCGATTCGTCTTTGCTGCAGTGCCTGGAAACGCCGACGTTTTAACGATGAGGCTTTGTGTTACATGAGAGTGACAATTAAACCTCAGCTGTTCTAAAACAATTAATAGAAGTCGTGATGCTGATTTCGTTTCTGCAGAAGAAAAATGTGCCGCAATTTCCTCTCTCTAATAATTTTTTTTTATATTTATCGACCTGCCCAAGTTCGAAAATTGATAATTAAGTGTACAGATTTCTTACAATAACGAAGTTAGGTGCAACATCCTGCGAGTTGTGCCATTAGACAACTAGTTTGACCTGCTCACATCCGCAGGAGTGATCTGCTTTGACAGATCCTTTCGGATCGAAGCAGGCTGCTCACTACTTACTTTGAAATTGGGTGCTAGATGCAGCTGAAAAGCAGCTAACATTTCCGATGCAAATTTATGCAGACACATGATATTTATCGCGATTTGATTTAACCTGATGGGTACGTTTGCCAAATCTTGTAATCTAATTGAGCTACACGCCTTTAATTTATGAAAACGCGTTTGCAAGCCACGCTAGATGTCTATCCCCAAATTAGGAAGAAGCCTTTCAAAGTTAAGTCCGAGATTTGCATACATTTCGATATGCTGCACGCATGTAGCGAAAACAATATTTGATAGCTAAGCATTTCGTGGTTTAAAAATAATTTAATTAAATTATCACATATAATCTCATAAGAGCATTATTTCGGATATGAATTAATGCTCGAATACTGATTCGGTAAGAAAATCGTAACGACACAAACCCTCACAGTTAGGTTGGTCTACCTACAAAAAAAATCCAAGAAATTTTGTTGTCTTGGTTACGGCTCGTCAACTAATTTTTCTATTGGTCATTAATGACTGTCGTACGATTTTTTGTTGAATATCTAGATTTACGGCACAATTCAAACAAAATTCCAAAAATAATATACAGAATTGCAGTTTTCCCAAAAACACTCGTGAAAGTGTTCCTTCAAAATGGCCCCAGTCATGGGTCAACGGAGTTCTTAAGCTCCAATTAATTTTATCTAGTAAACGCTCTAAAACAACAAAATTGGGAAGCCGAAAATATCACCCACATTTAGCTATTAACTTAAATTGAATATTATTGTTATTTTATGTGTCAGCAAGTTACAGACAGTTACAAGTTACGACAGCGCAATAAATCTGGTTAATGGTTAATTAAATTTATTACTCGATCATAATCTTAAGCAGATGCAATTAACGACGCGCAATGAATATACAGTTCAACAAATTTAGTTATAGCTAGAGTTCAAGGGGCGGCTGGATAAGAAGGAAATCTCAGATGGACTAATTGATTTATTTTGGCCACTGTGTGCAAGGAGTATCAATCGGTAATTTCTCACGATGATATAACAGTGTAATTATAGCTTTGACATGCACATACTAATAATGACAGGGAAAATGATAAAGTAATAATAATAATGGTAGCATAGTATTAATACTAGCCTTTGTAATCTTAACGAACAGTTCTGTGATAACAGCAAACAAGTTACAATAGGCCTTTAAAAATGTTTTGAATTAACAAGCAGCAGGCTGTAATTTCGTCAACAATTTTTGGCAAAAATATTTTTCAATTTCACATAAACTTATTTACGTGTAAATTATGGTCGCTCCCTACTTTTTTATTTAACAGTGGTAATGAACTTAGCGCTGCTTATAAGTATTTATTATAATGCAAATACAGTAACGAGTATAGATTATTTTGTTATTATAAAACTCAGCACCACCAGTAAAATTGTATCATACCTAAAACACCGGGAAATTAGTCTTAATGTTTTCTGCATGTTGCCACCAAATATTAACAATAGCTTATATTAGAACTGGAGTCATTATTTCTAACAATCAGAACAGTTGTTGTTTCACTCCATTCGTTCGCAATTCTTCCTTGGTTTAAGCACTTACTGAATACATTTTTGCAACTTCTGTTCTCCCTTCCTTCAACATCTCTGCTATTATACCATGATTAACATTATCAGTGACTTAAACGGTTTTTGATTCCCTTATGCAATATTATCCTTTCTTCATCTTTGAATTAATGTTCGCTTCACTACTTTCAAAGTTGTTTTCTCTGTTCATCTTAGGCACGTAGCGAATACACGGCAACGTGCAGCATTCATAAATCAGCCCGCGAAAGATCTACAAAAACAGCTCATGAATCAACGAGCTGTGCAGCTTAAATCAGCGGGCAACTAATTTTTGATGTTACACTACGCGTCAGCTAAGCGACCAGCATCGTGAACTGAATAATTAGTGTCGCGACTGACAAGTTGCATCCGCAATTTCAGTGTAAAAAGGCGTGTAATGTAAATCTTAGATCTCGACAACTTTAAGCTATCTGAGAGTTACATACCATCCGGAAGCAAACAACAGGTAAGCGCTCAATCCTTTTTGAAAGCAAAGAATTGAGGCAGATGAGGAGTCGAGCAATAAAACCCTCTGATGACGCAAACCGTCAGACAAAAGTGAAAATCGCTTGAACGTAAAGAAATGTGCTTAATAAACTATTAAACACGTATGCGAATTGCACTGGAAATTTAAAGCACGGAATCGCGATGCCGGACTTCGATGCAGTTTAATATTCGAATATATAACTCGGAATTATTTTAATGCTATCGCGCGTTAATGATTTATTGATGTCCTAGAGTAAAGCGTTTAGGAATAACCATTTATTTTAGGATTTGATTATAATTTTCTTTATGGTTTTATATGTGTCAGATCAATACATCTTCGTTTATTTGTGTGTACAAATTGGGTTTCTTTGTGCATGTTGTTTGAAGTCAGTTTCAGTCCGAGAACACTACAGAAGTACAGATGAGCTTTCTGTTTTGACAGATATTGACCCGACCTATCCACGAACTGAGATAAAGTAAGAACGGTGAACGGTGAATTAATTTGTTAAATTACTAAGGCGTGTGAGAGGTCTAATTTAAATTTGACGTCCCGTCGAAAAAGCTAACAAACGATTTGTTTCAGTCTCTATTTTGCTAGTTTCTCATTCTTCTATTCTTTTAATATCACCGGCCCAGTGCATTTGTGGCTTTCCGTTACCTCTCTTCCCGTACAATGATCTCAATGTATTCACGATGCTGTTCCATCTACAATTTGTATATCGTTATGTTCTACCCATCTACACTTGAGATAGGTCATTTTGTCTGTGACGTTGATTACACTGGTCGACAAAAATGAACTTTTTTTCTTTCACAAGAATTAAAATAACAGATTCTAAAAGTATTTTTGGTGGTGAATTCAAATATCATTTCAGTTTTTCCCCATCGGGCAGGAGTTTTGTGTGATATTCATTTGAATATTTTATAATATTCTAAAAAATCCGTAACTAGCTATCTAACTCAAAATTATAAATACTCATTCTGAGTTACCTAGACAGTGGTAGATAGTGCGTTTCGGGCATATTTTGCATCTGGAACGTCTCTCTTCTTGGTCCAACAGTAGTCAGCCAGCATATTGGAACTCCACTTGCCTTGGTACCTCTTCTCCATCGTAGAAATTTGCTGATGAAAACGCTCACCGTGTTCATAGCTGACAGCTCCAAGATTTTCGGGGAAGAAGTCTAAGTGAGAGTCCAAGAAGTGCATTTTTAAAGACATGTTGCATCCCATAGCTTTATAAGAATGCAGAAGATCAGCCACTATGTCACGATAGTTTTCTGATTTATGGTTTCCAAGAAAATTGCAATGACTGCCAGGCTGCTTTCTCCAGTGGATTTAACAGTCCTTCAAAATGTTCGTCAGCCATTAATGACCGAATTTGTGGTCCTATAAAAATTCCAAACGGAAGGGAAGGAAATATTTCACTAGCGAACAAACTCACTGTCAGCTCAATACTGACCCATCACAATGCCAGATTAATAGGCATGAGCAACATGAATGAACATGCACAGTCTTGTTTTATGGTGCTTCAGCATGATATTACAAATAATTTCCTTAAATACAGCTTGGGTAAAATCGCTACCTATGAGGTAAAGGTTTCTTTTCTTGTGTACGCTGTTTGAAGTCAGTTTCAGCCCGAATACACTACAGGTGTAGACCAGTTTTCTGTTTTTGGCAAATAGTGGTCTTTTGTAACCCCGACTTTGGTATTTGAGAGTTCCATGTATACTGAGATGGCTAGGTAAATAAACAGGACAAACAAAAAATTATTAAAATACTAAAGCCTACGAGACGTCTTATTTAAGTGTAACGTCCCTACGGAGGGACATAACTAAAGTATCCCTACAACGCCAATAGCTACCTACTATTCAGTAAATTTATTTCATGTATTCGTGTTCGTTAATTTCATTGTAGCCATTTAATTTGATTTTGATATATGCACTTTAATAAAAAAGTCGGTTCAAAGGATAAAAGGTAGCGACAAAAATTTGAATACATAATTCCAGATCAGTTAAGAACAGAATGTGAGTAAAAATTGTTGGTATCTTCAAATTTAGTTAAATAAAAAGGGATGATCTACAATATCTACATTCCATTTGGAGTCCATGTAAATCCTCAAGGTTGAAAAATAATATATCTGTTAGCTCATCACACGTAATATAAAAACCCAGGAACTTTTGCAGATTATGCTTTTCAATGATTGCCCAGGTCGAGAACCAGTGCTTTGTGGATTGAAATTTGGTTTAATAACGCACTTGCTAGAGCGAATTTAACAGTTTCATTCTGTAAATGAATTCAAATTGTTTCTTATCTTGAAATAGACCGTATGCGCAGATAAAAGTGAATGCATCACCAAAATATTAATGCTGTGAAATAAAAAAAAAATCGACAAACCGATGATAATAGTTACATTATTACTTCTTCTAGCAGCTTTCATTAAGGAGCACTTTTTAAAAATGCAGTTCAACAATAACGTTATCTTTATTCAACAGCTATTTTTTTAAACTGTAATTCTGCCCTTGATGGTAGAACACTAATGACTCATCAGGAAAGCTTCCATTTGCAATTAAAATCAGCTTTTGATTCCTGATTGCACACAAACACAATATTTGCTCGCTGCTGGCCTCTACCGAATATTAACGCGCTGACAACAATCAGATTTGCAAATATATGCCAGAAATCCTTGCTTTGTTGCCGTGAGAACAGGAATGGTAATTGCGGTGTCCACACGGGCAGTATGAAGTTGCGCAAACCCTGGATGATTAACTTTTTCCACACACGCCTTTTGCAATTGGCCATTGTGATATTTATTTCAAAATTTATTATCATTAACAGGCGAATTAAATACATTCTCGCCTTGTGCTATCTAGTTTATTTATAGGCATTACTCATACCTGCTTATTCCTTCCTTCGTGCATACAATACTGTTTTCATTATAATTGTCCCATAAATATCAGCAGGTGGGTGACTAAGAAATGGCTTGCGGATAATTACATGCAACAACCTGAAAAATGCAATGGAAATTCGATACGAGAATAAACAGGAAAACGCTGTGCTAACTGTAAATCGACCCAGCGTTTGCGTTTCTAGATTTTATTTTAAAACTTTACTGCTACTATAACTGAATTATTTAATTAAGCAATCGATTGAGTGCAACTGGCACAGCAAATTCGATCAATATATGCAACTTTAATTTGACGAAGCAATAACACTGAGAAATTGGCTTGAACTAAGAATCTACAGGATGATTAATTTCTAAAGATAGGTATATGAAACATTTAAGGGGTGATTCGTCATGCCATTTTTAGAATGCCTAGCTATTTTCAACCCCTTTCCTATTCATTTTTGCATCGATTTTTACTTCCTCCTACAATAAAGGAAGTATTGGATTCATCCCAAAAATTCGAAATTGAGTTTTCAACAGATCTTCACATTTTCGAGTCCCCTGAACCCAAAAAACATTGTGTAGCTGGGTGTGTGTGTGAACAGAATATTTCAAAAACGAAAAGAGGTATGACCTTGAAACTTCATATATATCTCTATGCGACAGCAAGCTTTTGAATAAAATCGCATAACCGAAAGTATGATGTTTACTCTTGTGATTTTTCAGTTTTCTTCGATTTTCGATTGCCAGTTGAATACCCCAAAAATTGATTTCTTTTGTTTTTTTTTCTTTTTTTTATTAACTCCTATTTTAAATATATATATATATTAGTATTGCAGTATATTATTACATTTTTAAATTCAGTTTAAAATTTTATAGTAAATTTGTTTTTTCAACTAACGCTCTATTTTTTACGGTTTCTGTAGAATTTGTAACTTTTGAAAACTTTTGACAAATGCTTAAAAATTCAAAATCAAATTTTTGGCTAATTATAAGATCACTGGAAAAGGAAGTTGTGTGCGTGTATCACACGAGATTTTTTCTTGTTGTGTCTTACGTCTATTTCCAATACTTCTATGTGTTTCCACTTCTGTCTCTTTTTTTAATTCACTTATATTTTCGTAGTCATTTTCTGTTCTGCTCTCACATGTATGTCCCTAATATTTCAGTTGTTTATTTTCTATAATCTCTATCTCCATTTCTAGTCTCTCTTTTCTTAAGCAAATGGTGTTCTTATGTATACAACCTTATGTATTTATAACTTTGTTTTACATCATTTAATTTTTTATTCATTAACAGTGGTGGCTCGCTATAAGAAGCCAAGAAGCCATGGCTCTGCCATAACAAACTAGTCATTCAGGAATTGTTTATTCTAAAAGAAATATTTCTTAACTTATTTTTGGTCATTCTTCTCATTTAAAAGCTTAAACAAAGCACGAATAATTTTTATTTCATGAATATGAACTGTATGATAAGCGTTACCTCCTTGCACGGACGCACGGGTGCCAAATCTAAGCGGCTCTCAGCTTTTCGACAGTTTATAAACTGCACCCGGGGCACAGCGGCAAGAAGTAGGCCCAAAGAAAGAGATATTTTAACACTGAATGGGAGCTTTATGCTCAAGCAGTCTCAGCTGTCCCGGTATGTGAAAGAGCTTATGTCGAGTGTCCAGTTACTGATGCTTGCTTACAACGTTAGCACGTAGGTGTCTGATAAAGAAACTCTGTGCGTAATGCCTGCATATTTAATAGTAGAGAGCTCACTCCGTAATATTTTAAAATTTGTGAGGAACTCGCGGTTACGAGATGAAACTTACACAGAATCAAAGCTTATGTGGTAGTGATTCATAATCACTACTACACGAAGTACTAAACATTAAGAAAAGCCAGAAGGGCACTATTTTTGAAAAACGAATTAATATCGTCATCACATAGAGGAGAAAGTAAGCAGTAATTTTATCTAAAATTTAAGTTTTTTACCAAACACATTTTTTAAATTTTTCAAAAACATGCGGCAAAATTACTCTTAAAACCGCAAAAGCTAAGCGGAAATTAATCATTTCTGTTTTTACCGCATTTTCTTTAAAACTAAAACGTATATTGAACATTTTTCTTCTTTAAGAAAGTTGACCAGTTATATTTAGAAGGTATTGGGATATAAATCATAATTTGTACTCAAAATTTAGACGAAATAGTGAATTAAATGTAGTCTTAAAATTCGGCTGACATTCGGCAGCTGACATCACGTCCCCACTCCGCCACATGCATCTCCCGTCTCAATTATCTCCATAGCTTCATCTCAGTCTTAGAATTCCACCTGCACAAACTCTCCGCAATGAAGGTTTGTAACGATTTTTAATTCAAATATTTATCAGCGAATTTATTTGACATTTATAATATGAAAATGTGAATGTCATAAATTTTTCTGTAATTTTCGGGATTTCCAATTGTAGTTCGAATCTCAGCGACTGCATTTTTTATTTGCAAATTAATGTAATTCGCACAAGGGAAGTTCCGTGTAAACCCTATTATAGATTTCTTCATTTAATAACACATGTAATTCACTTCTCACCTTTACACGCCGTCTCTTTTTTATTTATTTTCTAATCACTTTTAAATTTTGAGCAACTATACTAACCTGGAAAAAGGATATTTTCGCATTCTTTAAATAACTTTATTCCAAACAAGTATGCTTAGTTTTATCGAAGAAAGTTATTAACAAAAGTTGCTCAAAATCATAAAAGTAGTGGTGATTTAAATAGTAATCGAAAAATTTATTTTTCACCTTTGAAACCTAAGTTTTGGGTTAGAGATGAAACTTTTAAACGTTTATAGGTGTAAACGTTTATGGTATTCTGACATCCTAGCATAATCATTGTCGTTGTAACGAGCATTATCAATGTAAAAAAGGAAATATGATATTTTTTCAATAAGAATAACAACTAGTTTGAATTTTTATTTATATAACATATTTGGCCGTTGTCATGTGTAAGCGTTTCTTTTTGCACCAATAAACGTTTCAAAAATATCCACTTTTTTCATCCGTATTTTCAGTAATTTATAAACCATTCCTGCTAATATTCACTTGCTACTTAAATTTACAGGACTGTTCATAAACTGAATTGACAGTAATAAACTTTTTGTGTACCAAGGTACATAGGGGCGATCCTAGCAATTTTCCTAGATGGTGCGAAATCTCTAATTGACGCCTCCACCCCAAAATTACTGTTAGAATGTTGGTTAAGAAAAAATACAACTTTATTCAGTATGTTGGTTTTTCTTTAAAAAGTTAAAAAAGAAGATCTAATTATTACACCAACAGCAGCATCCGCTTTTTGTTAAACTCTAGAAAGTAACTACAATACACAAATTACAATAAAACCAAATAAATGTACAGCCACACGACGTGACGTAGAGCAACAAACTGGGGACGTTTGCCAATTTGATATATTCTGACGCGTAAATTATGTGACCAAAACTTACGGGACACGAGAAAAGTGACTATAAATTGGATTTTCATACTCTTGAATATGCAGTCTGTTTGATTTTTATATGATTCAGAGGAGGCTGCGAAAATGTTTTTAACAGTGTAAAAATTTAGTTACAAACCAAACTTGACACTGAAGGTTAAAATTGTCGTATAATTTCTGTTTTTAGGGGTGCTTATTTTTTCATTTAACGTATGAAAGCATCGATAAATTGCTTATTTCAAATTTAAATTATTTTTTATGATTTTGGCGGCCCCATAAGACGGCGCCCGGTTTGGTCGCACCGGTTGTTTGCGGAAAGTTCGTTCCCCACATTTCGTTCCCCACATTTCGTACCCCACATTTCGTTCCGGGGATATTTCGTCTCTCCACATCTCGTACCCGGAAACTTCGTTCCCGAGCGAGCTCAATTTGTCTCCTAGATTACACGGTGTTGAAAAACGAGTAAAGCGATCGGAATGCAGTTGGAAAATGAAAGATATTTTAATTAATTTATGTATTATAATAAACTGATAAGAACTATATACAGTATGTCCGCGGATTGAGTTCACATAAGGTGTAAATAATAACAAATATTCGACTTAGCAGCTGATTTTCTGGGATTCGCTCCCTCTTGTTCTCAAACCAAGATTTTGAGAAAACCAATGAACTTAATTAATATACAGGGTATTTTTCGAATCGATTTTTAAAAATGGCCAAGAGTAAACTACCTTTATTAGAAGAGGTAACGGCCTACTTTGATTTTTTTTTTAAATTTTTATACCAACATACCTTTTATCGTAGTTGTAGGAGGCACAGAGATAACAAAAAAAGTATTAAGAAAAATTGTTTAGAATTAAGAGTGATGGCAGACTCAATTTTTAGACAAATCGGCCTACTTTGGTTTTTAAAAAATATTTTTTTTTGGTTTTTTATACCAACATATCTTTTATCGTGGCTTTAGGAGGCACTCTAACTGGTTCATGAACTAAGATGTTAAAAAAATAATGGAGTGCCTCCAACAGCTACGATAAAAGGTATGTTGGTATAAAAAATTAAAAAAAATATCGAAGTAGGCCGTTACCTCTTCTAATAAAGGTAGTTTACTCTTGGCCATTTTTTAAAAATCGATTCGAAAAATACTCTGTATATTAATTAATTTGGTTGATTATCTCAAAATCTTGGTTTGAGAACATGCAGGAGCGAATCCTAGAATAGCAGCTTCTAAGTCGAATATATTTTATTACTTACACCTTATGCGAACTCAATCCGCGGACACACTGCATAAACGCACAGTCCCCTTTTTTGACGGTTATCGAAAAAGTAAAATATTAAATTTTTACATACAAGTGATACTAAATGTCAAAACATAACCATGCTGAACAGTACTCGTTTCTATGTACTAAAGCACAATAAGCAGCTCCAGTTGATGTTATGTGTTTGGCAGTACTGAAGTGTATTGTTGGTGACACTGTAAGTCTATGCCAAATTTGAGGTTAGCAGGTTAGGTTTTGCGTCATTCTGTGTCACCCTGCTAACCTCGAATTTGACATAGATGTACAGTGCCACCAACAATACACTTCAGTATGTTGTGCCAAACGTAAAACGAATCGCCGTTGTCATGCACAAAAGTGTTGTTAATGCAGAAAAGTACCACATTTCTAGACGATTTTGAATGTAGAAATGTAGTACATTACCAAATAAAATGCGGTAAAATAGATATCTCTTCAGTACCCAAGGATGAATATTAATTATTTAAATTTGTTCTTGTCATATTAATTTGTTTTTTTAAATTATTGCTGTGATTATTACAATTAAAATGTGATCCTAACATTAGTTTATAAATAGGTCAAAAATATTAAGACTCCATAATAATGGTAAATCCCATTAATTGGAATGTTTCCCGGAGGGCCCTTCTGTCAACAATCCGACGCTATTTACTTATACTGCATAACTTTAACAGTGCGTTGTGCAAGCAAAGTGCAATTAGTTACTCACACATTTAGATCAATCGACAGTATTGTATTACGTAGCTACGTAGATTTTAAATCCCAAAACACAGGAAACGGATTAAAATTTGCTGTATAACCAATATTTCTAAAATACGTCATCGTGATATAATAAAATTTGTTATATACTGCAAATAAACATCCGCTATGAATGATTTGTAGCCTCTTAACATCTTTAACGGAAGTTTAAACATTTCCACGAATTGATTTGCCATTTCTCTTGAATATGAAAGCTATGGTAAAATTAATTCTTATTTTTTATAGAAAATTATGTATTCAAATGCAACTAAAGATTCTAAACTGCAGGGGACAATTCACGGCTTGGTGGCCTCAAAGTGTTTTATGGAAACCGAGTCAACTGAAATAAAGCAAGCACAATGATATAAGCCCTTGAATAGAAAACACGAAAAGTTCAAATCAGATACCGAGTATTTATATTTGTTTTCGGCTAAACCGTATCAATTTCATAATTTACCTTCAAATTTGCCGCAGTTGATCAAAAGGACTCTTTTAATCGGTTCCAAGGACGAGCCAAATAAGTTTTGTCGATTTATCAATTAAATTTGGATAATTAGAGAAAGCTTCGGTTTCAAAATCTTATTTTAGATGACGAACTAGCTTCATTTTTAGATTTGTTGTAGCTATTGGTTTTCCAAGATCGTTCACCCTAGTTTTAAAATATCTGATATTTTATCAAGGCATTAGGTTAAGTACATATTTAAATATGAAGCGGTTATTTCATATTTGCTTTTCTTTGTGATAATTCTAAAATGACATGGCAAAAATTGACGGCCAGAAGTTAATTTGCATTCGATTTTACGCTCGTGTTTACTATGGCGTTTTGACATATTACAAAACAAAGTGCTTTGATTGATGGTTACCCGTTTTGCAAGAGAATTCAAAACGTGTTATTACACTGCATCTTGTCGATTACTTACCTTGTAAATTCGACACAAACACTTGGAGTAAGTTTTTCACCTTTGCGAATATCACTTATATGATCTTCAGATCTAAATAAAACACTTAAATATTCAATATAGCATTTATTTTTTTATATATCACTTTTAAAGACTTTTAATATTTTTTTTAACATTTAATAGTTTATCAATATAAAAAGCTCGAGAAATGTACAGTTGCCTGCACTATCACACAGGAGCAATTCAGAACAAATATTTCTGCACTACAACTAAGTCATATACAAAATATGAAAATAAAAAAAAGTGTGAAAATCACTTGTGAAATTAAATTACAGCCTCGTAACAAGATACTACAATTAAACAATACGACAAGAATAATTAAAACCAAAAATCATTCGTTGAGATCTGATATGATCTTTGTGTGAACTAGCAGCTATACAATACTGTTGAGCGCTGGGAGCCGATATACAATTTGTTTCGATAAAACAAACAGTTAAGCCCTCAGCAAGGGGTTTAGCTGCTAATTCACGAATTCGATATAAAATGTCGCATCAAAACTAATATCACATATCGAAAGTAATCATAATTATAATCCAAATAGGTACTTTGTAAATTTTGGGGAGGAAATCCTCCAACTCAAAGAAACTGTAGCAAAACTAATTTTCGATATCGTTTCTTAAAGTATATCACTTGTTATCACGGAACAATCAATGTTCCATGGTTCGGTCATTGTCGACTTTGTTAGGATCCCTAATTAGTTTGTATTATTGCTACAAAACACCTAACACTATAAAGTACGATTAATTCTAAAAATACTATCACGCTTCGCTTTTCACATTATTCCTTTGTAACATATAAAACCTAGCCTAGTGGAGAAATGAATAAGAAAACATATGCAATTAACACTTTACGACGAAGATGATTATGGGCGCGCTCTACTGATGATGATTAGATGTGGTGATGCGATTATGTTCAGTCTTCAGTAGATGACCTCCCCTGCAACTCTACTCGATGTAGGAGCGATACAATTTCTTCTTGTTCAAATCATATTCAGTGCTGATCATGACCGTGCCGCCACGCGTGATTTTTCTGTAACAAAGAAAATTACGGTTAGTTTTGCTTCATTAAATAGAGGAAAAATAGGGGAAAAATAGGGGTACAGAGCGATTACTTACTTCAAAAACTGCGGCAGGAAGGAGTTCCAGCCACTTAACGTCTGTTTGAGGGTCAGGTACAACTCGAAGGTGGAAGCCGTGTAGGGGTCGCACTTGATGGTGCTCAGTCTTCTGCAGTCCTGTTCTCCGGCGAAGTTCAGGTAGAGCGTGCACCCCCTGAGCCCGCAGGGCTCCGAGTCTGCCATGGCCAGGATATCGCGCGATATCGCCTGGAGCAGGCCGCAAGGAAGAAGCACTTCCCCACAGGACAGGTGCGTGCGCTTAGCCGCCCGAAGTTCAGTTTCAAGGCGCTTGGAAAGTGCACTTACTGCAGCCTCGCAGTCTCCTTCCTCCGACGTGGGATATGCATCATAGTCCCAATCTGCAAATAAGGGCGAACATTAGGATCGAAACAATTGATACACTGATTAAATCGTAATTTTCGTAATCGAATTGACAGGACACGCAAGAGATCTCCCCGACGAAATCATTACTACTATCGCCCGCAAAACAAAAGGGGTTGCTTGTTAACACGATGATATAAAAATGTATATTCCATAGGTTACAACGCTACATGATAGTACAGACCAGTGTCCTGTTCATCCCCCACGTTCCTAAAACAATTGCCGAAGAGACCATGACCGTGGTCAGCCAACGGGTGGCTTGTTGAAATTCAGTCGGGATTAGAAACAAAAGCTGCGAAGGAAAGCGAATTATATTCAAGGCAGAAGTGAAACCGCTGTTGCTAAGCCAGCTGGGGAGGTCAAACGAGGTCATCGTCGCACCGCTAGAAAGCCGGCCGGCTGAGAAACCAGCTGATCGTTTGACACACTAATGTTCGTTCCGTACACGATTTTCGCCAATTTTCTCCGAGAACTAGATGGATCATTTGCGGGGACTTCGGGGATAACCGCACTTTTTTTAGCAAACTTTTGACGATAGCGATCACAATTTGCCGATTCAAGACTATTAATTAATTTAAAAAGCGACATAAAACGACTCGTGTAAAGTGCTGGTTGTTTGTTAATTTCCCTGGCAATTTCTCCAAAACCAAAAGCAACTCGAATCGTCAAATGTTTCGCGACCGCGGTGAAAGCATAAAAATCGAAGCTTACCTTTTTGGCTTTTGTAGTCGACGTTCGTAACTGCTAACACTTCCATTATGGATAAAATGTACTATTATGACACAAAGAACAAAGACTTCATCGACCGACTTCTCTGTCTTCTCCAACTACTACCCAACTCTGTTCGCTAACAACTGCTATCAGCTGCCGGCGAAACGCCGGCTTTATAGTAGAACAAGGTCCCCACCACTTCGTGTTCGCCGAAGCCGCTTCGGGTGCGTTCGCCTGGCCTACGTGATCTAAAACTCACACACATACAGAACTCCTGTATAATGAGCCTTTGTTCAAGATGTGGAGTTTTCTTGCTTTACATTATAATTAGGTTATTTCAGAACCGGTCCAGCGATCGTCTATCTGCACGGAGAATTAAAGAAACCCTCCTTTTCAGTTTTTATTATTACGTGGCTTATAGTTATAAGCTATAAGACCTGATCACTTTTTGCATTATCAGATTAGGGCCGTTTATAACTGGTTACTTCAGATTTAAGATCAAGCTTTATCGCTTGTTGTTCTGAGTTCTGAGCTTTCTAGAATTTTAAGCACAATTGCTAATTATTACTGGATGCATGCAGCAAGAGGAACTCTAAACATTGATATATCCATTAGTGACATTAGCAGCGGGCAAACAAAAGCCAATCGAAGTGTAAATGTTGTTCCTGGGGGGCATTTCGTTTTTTCATGTAATCTGAAGGACAACTGCGCCCATGGAGGTCCTTCCTGCAGTTACTAACCAAATGGTTAGAATTTTCTTGGCAGAGGTCAGTTTCGAGCTCCAGGTCAAGATTTGCCTTTGATACAAGTCCAAAATTCTTTGCGTAACTCTAAATTTAACCCTGCAGAACTGGATTGGATTTTCCTGCTTACGTTGCATGTTCCTCTAATTAAGTCGTTTTCAGCTGGATTACGTGATTTTAATCACTCGCCATGGTAGTAGCAACCGGTTAAGTTATAAACAATTGTTTTTTTGCCTTGAATAACTTTTTTTGCATTATATGTATAAGTATAAAAATATTCCCTACATTTCTCTTTAATTTATTGAAGCTAGAGTCGGGTCAGATAGTAACCGGTTGGGTAGCTCATAAAAAGTAACTTCATTGACTACAATCCAGCCCACATTTCATCGGAAAATTGTATTGTTTTACAAACTAAGATTGTAAATCAATGGAGTAACTATAAATTCTGAACGTTTCCGTTGGATCATCCAATAAAGCTTTCCATATTTGAGCAATTAATTTGTTTTATAATCGATCAGAGTAGGCTGAGAGGTGAACCGTGTTTCGCAGCAGGTATTTGCTTTCATAAATGATTATCAATTTAAGTATCACATTACCAGAAAAATTTGTAGAATTTATGTCTAAACGAGATAACAAACGAGGTCGAATTTTATTTGTCCCAGAAAAAACAAAATTCATTTTTATATTTTAAATTCAACAACAGAGTAACCTTTCCACCTGTCCGCATCAATACCGGCTGAAAGACAAAGCCCTAGTGCTGCGGCGTGGCGTCAGCACAAGTAGGTCGAATTGGCAAATGATCGAATTTACTCCGCCCCTTACTCCGCCTCGAGCCCCCATCTATAAGAGGCTTAGTGGCCAATTCGATCTAAGTGTGTTGACGTCACGCCGGAGACCTGAGGCCTTGTTTTTCAGCCGGTATTGCCGTGGTGATCCCAAGGATGTATTATAACCTACATGAAGAGGAAGAAGAATGATCTACTGCTATAGATTCTAATTTGTGGACCTTAAATCTGAATTTAATTGTATAAAGAACTCTGGAGAGAAATCAATTTTTGGAGCGTAAGGACTGTTCTCCGTCCTGATTTTTTGGGTTTGTAGGTCTGTAATTAAGTCACTGCTGCTTCGCCTATTATACAGGGTGTTCCAGGAGGAATCTGCTAAACTTTAGGAATATGTTCCTTGAGAATTTTTATGCAAAAAAGTTATATTAACACAAGTCTAATTATAAAACATAACTGAGTTATGGCTTTGAAGAAAAATAGAAGAAATTTCGTAAATATAGTAATAAAGTTATTTATTGAACATGCTACAATAATGTATGATTCCAAACTTAAAATTATATTATATTATTAACCTGAAGAAAGATATCCCTACAATTTGGCACATACCTCTCGGATAAACTTTCATATAAAAAGTGTTATTTATAAAATTTCTTCATTTTCTTTCACACGCCTTAAATCGAAGCTATGTTGATTTAGCTTTTTTGCTTAAAATTACATAAGGAACATATTTAGGGTTGCCAGATAGGCATCATGATGAAATGGGACCGGTGATAAAAAAGCGATGAAAAACACGACAAAGAGAAAAAAATGGGATACAAAAAGATCAGTTAAACCTTTACCTAGAATCAAATAAAACATTTAGATATATAATTATATAAATAAATATACAATTTCTACATTATGCTATTATGTACAGGGTGATCGTAAAAAGTTTATCAACATTAACTACATTAAAAATAGTGGTTTCAAATATTTTTTAAAGGGCCAAATTAAAAAGTTACGGCCCTGTAAAATTTAATTTAAAATAATAAATATGTTTTTAAGCACCTTGTATCGTATTCTGAAAGAATAATTAATTTTACGTAAAGAAATTTACTTGACATTTTTAAAATTGTTTAAAATTGCACAAGCAACATATTCATAAAGTTCGATATATTTCGATTTCGACCAAGTAAATTTTCTATTGTTTTATTTAAAAAGCGTTATTTATACAATTTCTTGTTTCTTTTTTCAACAAGTCATTACTAAGTTATGTTTTGTAATGGGACCGATATTGATATAACTTTTTTGCTTAAAATTGCATAAGGAACATATTCATAAAGTTCGATATATTTCGCCCAAGTAAATGTTCTATTGTTTTTAATAAAAAGCGTTATTTATACAATTTCTTGTTTCTTTTTTCAGCAAGCCATAACTGAGTTATGTTCTGTAATCGGACTGATGTTGATATAACTTTTTTTGCTTAAAATTGCATAAGGAACATATTTCTAAAGTTATGCAGATTGTTCCCGGGACACTCTGCATTTGCCTACAAAACAAATGCTACTTCAGATATAAATAATAAATATTAAGGAATTTGCTTAAAAATAAAATGGAACCGGGTCCTTCACTTAGTACCTTTCTAGAAAAACTATTGAAAACTGAAATAACTTAGAACAATCTAGAGTCCAAGTCCCATTCAGCTAGCTTCTCAATGGGAAAATCGCAGAGTAACGGTGGGCCCGACCCTCGGTCTAATTTTAGCAACTGCAGGTGAACCAAACAAGTGGTTATAAAATTTGGGTTAGTGACCAAAATAGCAGCCGCTGCATCCAGGCCGTTGCACAATTCGCAAAAAACAGTTGACAGGCGAGAATTGGAAATGCCCCCGAAAATTGCATAAGCTATCGGGGCGACTTTTGACCTCACGTTTCCACTGGCAACAATTGGCGGTTATCAGTCCGACGCAAGAATTTTCGCGGTTGCGTGGACTTAAAAATAGGGAATCGCTGGCCGATTTTCAGTGAGCGCTGCCAATAGCCACTTCGATGCGAGGATGATGTAAGGTTGCATGAAAATACAAGACCAAGGTCAGGTGAACGTGGAAGTATCGTATTGAGACAAGTCGGCTCTACTTAGTCATACCCGGCCTTGAATGCTCACGCTATCCTTATCGGCTGCGTTATCAGTCTTTCACAAAGAAATGCGAAACCGAATTGCTAATTGAATCATCCTGTGTGATGAAATTGCACTATTTTTCTGAACTGGTTGTAGAGTTTCGGGCCACGCCAACTTTTAAAAAAATGCACGCTCCACTTGTTGATGTCAGTGATGTCCATGAAGTGGTTAAAAATTGTAGTATTTTTCAAATTTCAAAGCTTTTACGTGACGTCATCATCAGGGGGCAACAACATGTTTGGACACGTATTTTTATGTAGTGTTTTACAAACTGATAAAGCAAATTATTTCGCTGATAAAGGTGGCTACTTGATTAGGAAAAACCGAAGAGTATGTATTTTGCATTACTCATGGTCATAATCATAATTTAAAATTAAAAGTGTTATTGAACCAAAACGAAACAATTTGCTAACGAATGCAGACGAGTTTAATTGCAACAAGTTGCAACAATTTTGCGACCTTACAGCTGACTCAAATTACCCAAAAAAGCTTTCGTAAATTATGACGTGGCAAAAAGGCAATTAAATTGAATTCCATGTTATTTAGAAATGAAATAAAGCAATGACAGCTTAAATAAAGAAGAAATATTTTTAATTTCAAATAGAAAATTTCCAAAAAATACTAAATTACATTTAATACTAAATTTTAATTTAAAATTAAATTACAATCTGTGGTTTTGTAATGATCACTATAAAATAATGTCTATCTTTACCATTTAACTAATAATAAACTAATAGTTCTGCGATAAATAGACCTCGGGCAACTCCAGTTTTCTTACACCATAAGTTCAACAAAAAAAATTAAATTTGTACCCCCAGATATCTTTTTTCTCCCCTTTTCGTGTAGATACTAACTATTAGGTATCACTTCTAAGCAAGAAGTAACCCTTATTTATGAAAATGATAAAAATATTGAGTCATTTTTAGAAAAAAAATTTGTGAGCTCTCGACATTTTTGGGGTATTTGGGGCTCCCCACACCAGACGGGGCATCCTAGTAAAGCCAAAGTCCGGTATCATAGTTACAAAGCTTCATAGAACATCTCCATAAATTTTCAGTAGAAATACCTGGTGAGTCTTTTAAAGTGTTACAGGGCAATATGTTTGATTCACACAGATGCGTGCATCAAAACCTTTTTGATTATAATTAATCATGTAATTCAAGTCATAACTGTTCTATCTCATTCAAAGGTCGTGGTAAAGTCAAATTTGCATCTTGCCGTATTTGTTTGCCTCTGTTAATATTGGAAAGGAATTTGTAAGCTTCCCTTAATGGCTTTTAAGCGGATGGATACATTTTCTAATAGAACTTAAGCCGACTTAGCATATTTGGGAATCATGTGTTTATGGATTTCGTTCAATTGCCTCATTGAGAGAGCTTAGCATTAAGATTCTTAGAATAAGTATTTATTCCTACGTGCGACGCTCCGATTGGCTACGCAGGATCGCCTCAGCCAATAGTGTTTGAGCTTTCCCCTACTTGATGAATTTGCGAGTTCGGCTCGTTGTAAATTCAGCGTTAGTTAGATTCAGAATTTCGAGTAAGCAAGTTCAGCTATGCTTTGTGCTGGGTTGCGGTCGGTCTAACTCCCTGGGAAAGACGTTTCCAGGTTGTTTTGTGTTACGGTTACGCGCAATTTCCCTATTTTCGCGTGGCCAATCCAAGCGTGTCACAACAGTTGAAGCTATTGTAAAAAACCATCGGTCCATCAGTGACGTTTGTAATCGTTGTTACTCAATATACTCGTGTTTGTTAAGTCTTGTTTCACTCCAACAAATAACTGAACCCAAGTCAGGGTTATTAAGTGGCAGTTCCCGGCAATCCCATTGAACCGGAATTCGCAGTGGATTAATTGGGGGCCCCATTCGTGGAAGCCTCTTATCAAGTTAATCATACAAAAAACAGAATGTTTATTAGGAATAGTCACGTCTTCATGTATACCTCGACCTGTTTCTATTTTTAGGAAGAATCAGGCTTTGGTCTGACTGTACTCGTTAAAAAACACTATGAGAAATGGGGGAAATAGAAAGAGATGGATAATAAAGATTTGAAAAAATTAGGCTATTCAGTGGCGGAACTTTATTGATAGAGGCCCTGGTTTTCAGGTATACTTTTAGGCGCAAAACAGTAATAAGTGTGAAATACATGTATCTCGACTGTTGTTGGTGCCTCCTGCTTCTTCTTACGCAGAGGACGGGGGGGGGGGGGGAGTCTCCCATCTGAACGCTCTGAACCCTTTTTAGTCCCTCCACTGAGGCAGTTTATTAGGAAGGTTCAGGTATTCATTTAGTCCACGATCTGATTGTAACTTTTAGAAACTCAGTGATATAGGAAGTTGAAAAAACTGTAGAAATGTTTAATTAAAACGTCTAAACTAGATTCCGGTCTCAATTTAGACCTAGGAGTGATTGCAATCCTTTAGAACTTTAATAACGTGGAAGTTCATAAACGGAAACAACCAAATACCGTGTACCATGAATATTTAGGTCGTAATTTATACCTTGGTATGACTGTAACCTTGAAAACATCGAATGATATGGAAAGTTGAGATATAGGTTCAATTACAAGATTTAAACAAATTAGGCAGTACTGTACGGAGATTTAGGAAACTGGAAAAATATGCTAATTAAAAGATCCAAACAAATGAAACCATTTATTAGGAAGAATTACGTCTTTGTTTACACCATGTTCTAATTGTAACCTTTAGAAATCCAGTCATATGGAGAAATTAGGAAAATGGGAACCAAACCAAAGTGTAATTAAAACGTTCAAAGGAATTGAGCTGGTTTTTCAGAAGTGTTAGGTTTCTGTTTAGACTTTAGTCTGAATGCAATGCTTTGGAAATTCGATAATAGGAAAGTTGATAAACAAGCAGACTGATTTTTAGGAATAGTCAGATCTTTATTTGTACCTTGGTTTGATTGAAACAAGGTCTAAAAAGGTTAGTCTGTTTGTAACGAAGATTCAGGTCTTGATCTGACGCTAAGCTAAACAAAATCAAATGGCAAATTAAAAGGTCTGACCAAATGAAACTGTATACTAGGAAGATTATGGTTTTCATTTAGCCCACGATCTAAATAAATTAGTCTGTACTATAAGGGGATTGAGGTTTCGACCTGACTAGCATTTAGGAAATTCAACGGTATGGGAAGTTGAAGAAACGGGAGGAAATGGCTAATTGAAAGGTTCAAACAAATTAGTCTGTTTATTAAGAAGATTCGAGTCTTGATTTAGAGCATGGTCTCATTGCAACCTTTAGAAATCCAATCACATGAGAAGTTAGGAAAATGGGAACTAAACAGTAATTAAATGGTTTAAGAGAATTAAGCTGGTTGTTGTAAAGATACAGGTTTCCATTTAAACCCTGATCTGAATCCAATCTTTTCGAAATTCGATAAAGGTAAAATTGATAAACGGGAACAAATCATTTAAGAAAATGTTCTCTATGGTTAGCAGATTTAAGTGTTGGTCTGATTGCAACCTTTAAGAAAAAATGATAGAGTTGATAAACGGGAACAAACAAAACCTGATTACTAGAAATATTTAGGTTTTCACTTATACCTTGGTGTGACTGTAATCTTGAAAACATCCAATGGTATAAACAGTTGAGGTAAACGTCGAATTACAATACCTAACTAGTCTGTAGGTACCGTAAGAAAGATTCAGGTCTTGGTCTGATTGTAACCTTTAGGAAACTCAATGATAAAGGAAGTTGGGTAAACGAAAAAAGATATGGTTAATTGAAAGCTTCAAACAAACGAGACTGTTTATTAGGAAGAATCAGAATTTCATCTAGACCATGATTGTAACCTAAAGACACTCAATAATATGGACGGTTGGGAAAATGGAAACAAAAGATTCAAAGAAAGTAAGCTGGTTATCCTGTAGAAATTCGAAGAAGGAAAGTTGATAAACGGAAACAATCAAGGACTGGTTACTATGGGTAGTTAGATCTTTATTTATACCCTGGTGTGGCTGCAGTTTTGAAGACATTCAGTAATATGGAACGTTGAAACAAACGTTCAATTATAAAATCTAAGCAAATTAGTCTGTCCTCTGAGGAATAGAATGGTCTTGGTCTGATTGCAACCTATAAGAAACCCAATGACAGAAGAAGTTGAGAGAATTGTAAGAAATGGCTAATTAAAAGGTTTAAACAAACAAATGAGACTGTTTACTAGGAAGAATTAGGTTTTCATTTGCACTATGATCTGATTGTAACTTTTAGAAATCCAATGATGTGCGAAGTCGAGGAATCGGGAACAGACGTGTGGAACGTGGAAAGTGTTAAATCGATCATTTAATTGAAAGCACTTGACATATGTCGTGATGCATCTGATCTAACGGACCTAAACAGGAGGAATCGATAACGTGACACTCTCATTAAGGCCTGCATTGTGCCCGAAAAAATCAATTTGCCACAGCGCATCACCTGCCAGAGCCGTCACCGATCAGTCATCAGGAGACAACAATGCCGTCGATAATGACGCGGCGGGAACGTGGATTTGTTATCAGGAAGGTAGGTGTAAGTCATGCTGAGTGAAGCATACAGCACGTTCGAGGGGTGTCTGGGAGAGAGTTACTAGTGACCCACTTGTCTGAAAGATGTATGCCATCCGCGGCTGCTGCAGCCAGTCGGTAGCTGGTTGTCGTCGTGCTGGTTGGAACGGACACCTCGGCGTGCGATCTCCTCGTGCTCGCCGCTCATGAACGTGACCGTGCTCTTCGCCATTGACAATTATTTACTGGTTCCGCGCGCGATATGGATAAACTAATAACACGTGGTTAGCTTGCTTCTTAGCACCGACCGGTGTGGGCCCAGTGCCACTAAAGGAATACCTTAGTTTATGAGAAGTGTAAGTCGACTATGTATTTTTGCACCCTGAACGTCTTTTTAAAAGTTTTAAAAGTGCTGAAACGTGAGAAAACCACTTGAGGAAAACTTAATCAAGGAAGATATTACTCTAGCTAGAGCTTTTCTCTCTACACGCTTTTTAATATCAAGAATCGCCATTGGGATTATTAAAAACGTTTTTAAAGTTGATACTCAGTATAAAATTCAAATTTGATCAGTGTCGTCAACTGTATAAAATGCAGGAAGCTGCAACTTGAGCAAGTCCGAAGTTAAATATTAGGTTTCGTATTTCAATTTGGAGATTAACCACAGATTAGATTTTTTAAATGGAAACCGGAGTAGACTCAAAAACATAGTTGAAATTTATTATTACGAGAATGATCCATAAATTAAATAAACAAATACCAAGAAAAAGCAAACAACTGTAGGTCGTCCCATCTGGAAGCAGCATCAGTTGCAGCTAGTAGTTTATTTGTACATGAATACTCAACTGCAAAATTGTACCGCAATGAAACAGTTTGCTAATAGTATTTGGTCCTTATTAGATGATGAGGTGAAAGAGGGTGAACTTTTTCGAAAAATGTACGCTTAACGTGATATACGTATAAAAAGCATGAGATTATAAGTGGGCGGAAAATTAAAAAAGGGTTAGAAAGCATTTCTCTACATCTGGTGTAATTTTTAAAACCTAGGGTGCTCATTTTTTGAGTTTTTGTGCATCTTTGCGACATTCACGCTTTTAGTTTTGTAGTTCAACAAGGTTGATCTGAATATTTGCATAATTTTTGAGTAACCGTATGAAAGTAAACAAGGTGTCTACAGTATCCTCAACTAACAAAAAAATCACGACACTGATGTAATTTTGCATTCAGACATCCATGGAAACAAACTGCCTAATAGTTACGAGTGCAACTTAGAAAACCGAACGATGCTTGGTAGTCACCTGATGCAATTGTTTGCACTCTAACGGTATTGTCTATTTAATTACTGAATCACCCTCGTATCATAAGTTTTCTTATAAACCACTGGGCGAGAGTGTCAACCCTATAACTCTGATAATAGTCATGGAATTTGAATAAGAGTAAAGATACTACTTATTACTGGATGATCAGTCTGCATCTATTTCAACGTAGCAAAAACGTTAACATAAGTAATCCCTGAATGGATAACAAAGAATAATTTGAATACAGGGCGTTCAAATAAAAAATATATAGCGTTATGTTGTTCCCTCTGCGTGAAAATGTAGATCTACTTGGTAATAATTTCTAGTATTGCTAGAATTATGTTACTTCATGTGGCAGTGTAAACATGTGAAAACAGTAATTTTTTTTCTTCTGTCAACAAGTTGTGACATTAGCCTGATATTTGCACTTGCAATTATGACTCGTCATAATAGCACATGGAATGCTCTAAGCATTTTTAATTTGGTCTTGCCTACGTGTAGAAAAAAATGAAAAGCTACAATAAACATCAAATATCCATTAAAATCAATCATTTTAAGGGAAAATCATTATTTGGTTATAATCCTAGTGTTATTACATTGTCCACTTGATCACATTATACTATTTAAAAGACTGAAGTAATTAATCAATTTGTTCCAGCGTTATATCTTGCATTTGCATTAATTAAGGTTAGTGTTTATGTATAACAGAACTACAGCTACTTTTCTACTAATTACCCAATTAATTAGAAAAAAAGTTTAAATGAAGTTTAATTTTAACGGCTTCAAATTTTAATCAGTTTTAAAGGTATAAAGGTACAAAACTAAAAATAGCCTAACTTGAATACTTAAATGGAAACTGGAACAAACCATTAATTTGTAATACTAATGAATGTGTGGAAATTAAAATATTCAGGAATTTTACTATTCATTTAACTATAAATATTCATTATGAAAATGGCTTGGAACATCACCGAATTAGTTGCATAACCCGTTTAAGAGCTGTATATTTCCATATACCATCGTTTAAGTTTAATACTTATTTACTTAGAAATTAGCTTCTACTACAAGAAATAAGATTAGACACTTGGTAATTTATTACTCTTTTGAATAAGAAGCGAATGTAAAAGTAATTAGATGTGACTTTGTAGAAATTCTCTATCAACAGAAATAATGTTCGGACTAGAAGCTAGAGGTTATGTTGGGTTTATAAGTGAGTTGTTTTCTTAAGATAACATGGAAAGCACAGTCGTGCCTGCACTCGAATAAACTCATGAAAGTTGTCGCCAGCAGTGGTACATAAAGGCAATTATTTTTTCAGTACTGAGCACGTGCAGCTTCGAAAGCTCGTTAACTTCGTATGAATAGGAAAAACATAATACAGCCACGTTTATTAGCGATTATAACGCTAAATACGTAAGGCACGATATCTCGCTAATTTGCACCATTCATGGTTTAATTTCCTAGAAAGTCCTTCTAATTGACGTGTTGTAAAATATCACCATTAGCGATGCAAGTGTAACCAAGGGAACGACCTTTTCATTGTTTGATCTATCGTACTATGATTTCTAGCAAGTTTAATATAAGAAAGCTGGGATTGAAGCTGCAGATATTGAAGCTCTAACGAGTGATTCTTGAATCTATCATAATTTTACGACGTAATTCTTATCCAACACCTTTCTTGTTTTTGGTAAATGAGAGTGGAGTGAAATGCTGCAGGTTATTGTGAAAGTAAATGCTGAAAATACTTTTATTAATTTGTCATTGCTAAAGTGATTACTATTAATTCTAAACGTTAAGGGGAGTACTGGTAAGTAACAACCTGGAAAAAAGTAATAAACAATTATTATTCTCAAAAGTATGTTGGTCAAAGAAGTTTCCATTGAAATTTAGCTAACGACTGTTCAAAGTTTACGGACATAAAATACCCACGCACATTACAATCAACAAATTGCTATAATTTTCTTTCGCTGTTAATAGCGATTTGAAAATTGGGTCATTTTTATTCATTCGAACAATGCAGGCTATAATTAAAGCAAATTAAGTGGTTATTGCTGGTATGATCTACATTTCTCTGCAGAGGTTCCCGGCATTCCACCTGAAGCTCAAACGAAAGGAGAAATGCAAGTAAAAGGTTATGGGTCATCGAGAAGCATTCAAATTAGCAGAATCTGTTCGCTTTTGTGCGTGTTAATTAATACGTACTGAGACTGGACGCGGGCTCAACTTTACAGCAGTGCGAAAAGCCACAATAGACTCCATTATAATAAACAGTTTTATCTGCAAATAAATTAATAGTGTTCACCGAGACGCGCATTAGTGTTAATGTGGCATATATTTATATAATTTTCTATTGCTTTGACATTTATTGCCTCAATGGAAATTTATGCATTGCGAGAGGCGTAATCAACGTGAGTCGAATGGAATATAAAGGAATTATTCTCCAGTCTTGATAACCCCGGATTGAATGGGTAAGTAATTTGCTTTAAAAATGTTAAGGAGCTTTGAGTTACTAGCCGTGACAGCCTATAAATAACCTCCGTGAAAAATTATTTTGATCGGTCAGAGAATTTGTGTTTGTACCTGAATTTGCATTTGAATCAGCGGGAATGCCGTTTTGATCGTTTCATGCACTCATGAGAGGTAATTCGCTCGCACAAAAAGAAAGCACGGGAAATATTTGGGTCAAACGGTGACTAAAATATGACGTGCGATGCAAAAAATGGGAAAATAGCTGTAATTTTCCCAGTTAACTTAGACGTGTACGGGTGTATTGTAATTCAGTTTTTCTCAATGGTGCCGTTGCTAATAAAACGGTTTTCTGGGAGTGTTAAGCGGCGATTAAATTTGGTACAGATGAGCATGCATACTTTTTTAAATTAAGTCTTGACATGACATTCCTATGCAGTAAATTTCAATTGTATTTTTTTTTTATTTAGCAAATCTACGCGACTTCTCACCACTAAACACAACCTATTCTTGCAAGTTCCAAAAGTTAGTTATTTGTTTATTGGCTGTTGAAGACGCGACGAGAATACTCAATCATATTTAAGGATTTGCAATAAAATAAACGCATTAGACAATTTTTAAAGTAAAAGCCCATTTGTACGAAGTTTACAGTAACTTAAAAATGTATAATAAAATAAATAGCACAGCAGAATCACGTCGAGCATTAAATTAATGCGTTCGTTTGCTTTCGAGTCCTTAATTGAGCTAATGTTCTTTTATCCGTAAATATTTGCGCCCACTGAAATTAACAGTACAAAATCTAACAAATTACCTCCTCTTGTTATTCAACAATGTACAATTGTATACTATTTAAAACCAGATATTTGTAAGGTAATTCAAAACTGAATTGTTAAAGTTTTATATCTGTTGTTGCTTTCATTTTTATAAAACATTTTCTAAAAGAGACTTAAGAAACTGAAGAGCTCAATGATTTTACATAATGGGAAATATTTCCCGTTTTACAAAACCGATAAAACCATGAGATACTGTACTGATCACAAAGGCGGTTTAAGGTGATAGGTAATAATAGTATATTACATACCAAGGTGGGAAGTGTTTCATTACTGTCGAGAGATTAAGTAGTTTATCGAGAAGCGTAGAGTCGAGTTTAACTTTATCTCGAGACAGGAATGAAACTTTTCACCGTGGTATGTATACATTTTTACTCACAATCGGTTTTTGTCATTGTTTATTTAATTAGGTAAGTTTCAAATAATACGTATTGTTATCGCAGTTTAATAAGTCACACTAACAACGGAAACTGCTACGCTGTTGCTAGGTAACATGACAAGTTCATTGCAAGTGACGGGAAGATCTTTCCCGGCTAGCTGGGAATGTAAAGTAAACAATGACTCGCTTTCCTACTGTTTTGAAGGTTAGAAACGTACCTATTATTAACCGATTATGAGTAAATATATTTTTTCAAATCTAAACTCTATGATGCAGGCCTATAGCAAGAAACTGATTTTATGGTGTGCTGATGGGATCTCAGGGGAGCCAAATATTTTTTCCATTGAGTATGTAAATATAGCCGTTACAGAGTGTAACTTAAGTACGTTATAATAATTCAGGGTGGTGATTATCAGCCAATTTTACGAAAAAAGTTTATATAAGCAAGTTTTCAAAAATTCTACGTTTGCGATATACGGTGGAGTATTGAAGGTTTTCTAAAATATATTTCTTATAATTTCTTTATTAGTGCAGTTACTTAAACAAGTTTGATAAGACCTATTAAATATGATATTATCAAGCTCTGTAATATTAATCAGCGACGGAGATGTGGGCAATCAATGCAATGCAAGTTTAACAATAAAAGACAGTAAAACCTCATATAAAGTTAAAACAGATCTCATTGTAAGATCAATTTTGTCAACATTGTTCTTTGATTATATAAAAGCGACAAAAGTTTTGCTGTGTTTGTGGGAGGCGGGGACTATAATCTTTGCATTTCACTTACTGAGTTTAAGTTATAACGCAACGGGGCCTGTTATTAAATTATACATTCCGCATTAATTTATAGCGCTGTAACAAAGAATTTATTTGTAGAATACTGTCGTTAGTTACAAAAAACTGTAATTAGTTTGCTAGTCTCACACGAGATGGAGTAGGCGACTGCAACTAATTTTAGAGCGTTTGAGGATGGCAATTTTCTTACAATTTTCATGGTATTGTATTGAAAACCAGACAAGAAATTGTTAGCGGCTTTGAAGATAACGCAATTAATTTTAATTTATAAAAAACTATTTGACAAAAATATCTAGACATCTCAAGAACTCTTGAATTTGTTTGAAAACAAGACAATAAACTGCCGACAATGGAAGATATGTCTGAGCAAAATATATTAGTTGAAATTCTTGCAAAAAACGGTGAAATACCACAAAAACTATAAGAGATAGCAAAAATATCGAAAAAGACGCTTTCTGTCTAAAATGAAATAACATACCTTAAAATAATGCGATCGCTTTAAGTTTTTTGCAAGGTGGTACTATTTTTTATGTTTATGGCACTGATTACCCATATTTCCGTTATTGGTTAATTGGAGAGCTTAGTAATATCGCATTTTAAGGTGTCCTACTCGAGTGTACTGTCTATCAAATTTGGTTTAAATAGCTGCACTAATAAGGGAGACATAAGGAAAATATGATTTCTTCAGAAAATTATAATAAAAACCTTTATAGCGAACGAAAAAATTTGGACGCTTTTTTATATATCCAAAATAATTTGACGTATTTATGTTAAGTTTTACATTTATCAGAAACATAGAACGAAATTAAATCTATTTTTCTTTCAATTAAAATATACACAGATGCAGAAGATACCATAGAATTAATAAACTTACAATCGTCTGCTATTAATTTTTTTAAAATGTGTTGAAACATTTTGAGGTGGTGCTTAAATTTTCCCAGGAGGTGTTAGGCACCCCCCCCCCCGTATCCCCTTCGCTAAAAGTTTTATATAGTGTTAAATATTATCATAATTAGCTCTAATATTAATAGAGTGGCGTTGTCGTTGTTCGATAAGCTCTAATATAGATACGTACCTAATTTTTAAAATCTATAGGTATTTACTTTTCGTATGGCTTCTTTAAGTTTTTAGACTTCAATGCTTTAGTAACAAGTTATTGTAGTTTACTGCTTTGTACTGATAGCACTTATGACAAATTAAAAATCCATTATTTTTGTGCTTATTTACATTTCCTTTCTAAAAGATACACGTTTTCTGTAATTTTAAAACTTTTGGTGTGTCACTGATTTTTAGTTAAAAAATTGTTTACTACTAAGGTTAAGTTGATAGAGTGTCTAACTCATTATAGTAAATTATGTTAAAGATCGGTAACTGACTTAGAACAGACCGCAAAACAGTTAGAAGAACGAGGACCGAAGGGCCGGGTTTTGCTATTTTTTTAAGTCTGTTCCAGTAAGGCACTTAACGATCGAGTCTTGTACAACATCTTTTGACGTTGAATATGACAAATATTGTTTGCCTAAATAATGTGAGTGGTTGTTGTTTCTATAGTAACTAAATACAAAACTATATTCTATAACATTCCTAGGACCGCTATATTCAGAACGGGCTTGTTATTTTGTTGTTGTCATACCAACTAACTAGGATATGGGAAGTTGACCTTATCGTCACAGATAACGAACCCGAAGACAAGTAAAAATAGGTTGGTAGCGCAAAAAATATGTTTAGATTGTGTACTTATATAATTCTAGTAGACAAAATTACCACAAATTGCATTGTGTTGTACACAAACTGAATTTCGTTGTTTAGAAGTTACTAAAAAACTCATAAAAAGCCAATCTACTTTCCAAATACATTTACAAACTGGAAATATTTCAGGTGCTAATGCTAGGATATTTAACTACCTGAATGTGGTTACTGAAGTTTGGAAGCTGAAACCTCAAATTTAGCAAAATTGTAGGATATGTAATCCACCATGACCATAATACGTGAAAGAAATGTAATAAAACCTGTAAAGGGCTTTATACGGCACTTCCTCCGGAAGCGGAAGTTTTGAAACTAACCATTTTGAAAATATCAACAAGAAACTATTTAATTTTGAAGGTGTTCGCACTGTATATGTTGGGTACAAAATATACCCTGTTTCGTGAAGGGTAAAAACTTGAGGTATGTGCAAAATATTTATTTTAACTAACAGTTTCTGAGACAAAGCAAAATTAGGCAGAATTATATTTTTAAATGTGTTTACCTTGTACATATTTGACTGAAGTTCTTTCGGTTTTTAATCCTGGTAGACATATAATATAACGTGTGCTACCGAGAAATAGTTTTTGAGCTATACCGCCAACATAATTATGCAAACATTACAGTTTTTGTGTTCACAAAACGTGTTGAAAGACGATTATCATTTGAGACAAGAACATGGGATCAGTAACTTAACTCAATAAATAAAGTACGTTAATGAGCAAATGCTTTATCAGTAGGTTGCTATTTCGATTGGTTTGCATTTCAAAGAAATGTTTTTTGTGTTTTGTGCCATTAAATTAAAATATTTTTCCGTATATGTAAAACTATTTTTAAATTTGAATTAGTTTTGGGAGTGTTTTCAAATAAATGATAAATGGAAAAGTTGTTCAGTTTGATGAGATCTCAATACTTGCATTTCCATAACACCCTGTATAGTGCTGTTTAAAATGTGAAACTTCCAATTATTAGAGCTTCCTTTGTAATTTTTCCGCGAGGAGTGGAGGTCTAATTTTTAGCTATGCCACTAATGTGAATATGTGGTTGTAGAATTACAACGGGGGTTTCACGACTGACCGGCCATTGAAGTCTCCGGAAGGTTAGCGCGCGGAGCAGCTATTTAATGGCAGGAGTCATTTGACACATGCCCCTGTTATTCAGCGCTAATCTCGATAATAAAGATAAAATTTGCCGCAGTCTAATAAGCCGAGCGGTGCTACGGCTGTAAATTGCCTTTTGACCAGCAATCGCGGAATGATAGCACGGTTTTATGGGTAATTACGGCCCTTACTCCCACTCGTGTTATTACCGTTCTGTATAAATACGTCAGTTAGCAGTGTAAACTGACAATTAAATAAGTATTAATTGCTCTGTAGGCGAGTGCACGTGTAATTAAATATGTATCTCGATTTACCCTAATTGTTTATATGGCTCACTTACCGGCTCATACATAGTCGCAGGCTTACACGAAGTCGCGTGGTCTAATTAGCAGCAGCATTACTTGACTTACAGAGCGTGGTGATATCATTGTCAACGAAATCTGGCCGAACTTTAGGGCGAACCGTTTTAATTGTTCGCACTAAGCTGTCCGCTAACTGTACGCGCTTTGGGACTAAACATGTATTTTAAATTGGCCTGCTTGCGTGCATGCAGACGGTTTTCGAACATTCCGCGTTTTAGAGGAATTTAAGTTTACATGTTGTCAAAAATTTAGCAATGGGCAATATAAGAATCGCTTTTCCTTTCAGGTGTAAGCAGATCTTTTTAAGACTGAGGTTAAGTATTGAGGTGAATAGATAATTAACATGTAATATCCTTTATCTAATAGACTTGTCTGTCCGGGACGCTGTTTCAGCAGCCAAACCGTAAGAGATAGAGAAAAAAGTTATGAAAGTTATATGTTTGGAATGGTCATGTCAGGTCAAGAACCGAATTTCAGTCACGTGACACTTCCGGTTTTCGAGAAATCACGTGATTTCCGTCCGTCCGGGACGCTGGTCCGTCCGGGACGCTGTTTCAGCAGCCAAACCGTAACAGATAGAGAAAAAAGTTATTAAATGAGACATTTATCTCACTGGTTGCTAGTTCTAATGTATAATAGGTGTATTGCATAATATGAATATGTAGATATTTTTAATTGTACTATGTAAAATATACAATATTATACCAATAAGAGCCTTCAATAAAAAAAAATGTGGAAGTTGAATTTGGGACAGATATACGATTGATCTGGTTTCTCATAGCATCTTTCCCTGAAGTTATGGTGGGGGTCTCTTGGTTGTGATTAACCCTAGGAAAGTGATTTATCGATTATCTAGCTCTGGTAGTTGGGATACTCATCAATTTTTTTGTTCCGATTTTTGACGTTTCAAGGTTAGGAATATAATGTTAGTGGTTTAGGCGTTGGCTTCTGTCAAAGGGGAATCAAGTGATACTACTTGACAGTTTGTGCCTGTAAATACAGTATTTGGCTCATCTACGTCAATCTACGTGTAATATATCGGATTGTTAAGACTAATTCGACGTTCCTGCGTAAGTTTTGACGTATCGTTTACTTTGCTCCGCGAAGTTGTGCTTTTGGTTACGGTGAGTGTGGGCACGGTTGTTTAGAGACGTTCGCTATACCCCTTAATTTTTTGTTTTACTTTCCCCGTGAACCGGGGATTAGCTGAAAGTAAACCATTTTTGTGTTCTTGAAAGACTTTTCTGCTTTTAAAAGGGGATTAGGAAAATATGAGGGTTGCAGTTCTCCTGTAGTCTTTTCCAAATACCGTTGGTTAGTGGTGAAATATGGGAGCAGCACCGAGCGGGTGGATTTAGATGGAAACTGTAGCTTCTTGGGTAAGTCCAGCTATGAAGACATGTTATAAAACCTTAATTTTACACCTTTTAGCCCCATTCTAGACGGTTTTCGATACATCAGAACCTTCTCTGGAGATTAAAACGTTAAGCTGATATATAACTAAAGTAAGTGATCTGGACACACTCCAGACCCGGAAGGTAATTTCATTTTAATGTTATAGGGCTTTCTATATGGTTTGAATTTTTGGGCTTTTATTTTTTTCTTCGATTATTTTGTCTTCATATATTGTAATGGTATGAGGCTTACAGCAATTCTGGTTGCATTGCTAACTTACGAATATTAATGAAAGATTCAAATAAACCCAGAATTCGTATTGTATTTATTGCACCAGTAAGAGTTACTAATATGTTGATAATTCCATAAAACATGATTAGCAATGAATGTAATTAATTAACAGAGGTTAGTAATTGTGTAAAACAATAGCGTTAGGGTTGCGATCAGCTTCTATTCAAATTTGTGCTTAATATGGCAAATGTAGATAAGCTTAGGTTGACTGATAAATTCATTGTGTAACGTCAAGACACGATAATAAAGTCGCTTTAGTACAAAGGTATTTCGAAGCATTACAGAGGTTTAATGCAGCGTTTGAATTCATATCAGAATGCCAACAATCGATGATGCAGCTAAAGGGACTAAAAAGCAGTGCAAGAAAGCACAGACATGCAAAGAGCATATAAGAAGCAACCTGAGAATTACTGAAGATTACAAGGAGGTGCTAGAGTGTTCTGAATGACATTTACAAAACTAATTAAAAATTAAGATCAAACAATGTACACTTACAGGTAAACAATTGTAAATCATGTTGTTATAGTGACCAAGAGAGTCGATTGTTAATGTTTAGTGGGGAAGCCAAGCTGAAAGCGTATGTATCGTTGTGAATTCCCGATTTTGATAAATTTTATTGATGAAAGTAAATCTTTTGTGCCCAGTTTTCGCTTTAGTTATTTATCTGTGTACGGAGACCAGCTGTAGTTAAATTGGCAGTTCCAGAGTAAATTGAACCTGGAGCTTAGTCTGTGCCTGATCGTTTTCGAAGCTGAGAATCAACAAGATTGGAAGCTGCAAGAAGCGGATAGTAAGGTACATGAGCTAGAGGAGACTTGGTTCGTGATCCAGAGGCAGGCAGCAGCAGCTGAAATACCGCCAGGAAGCAGATATGAGTCTCATAAGTCTCATGAGACGAATAAGTTTTAATAAGTTGCAAATGAATAAACTATAGAAAAAGTAACATAGCGTTACTATAGTAAAACATAATTAAATAATCACATTTTTAATTAGCCACAGAGAGGCAATAAAATTGAAAATAAGCTATGTTGTAATTTAGTGTGTGCTCAAATTTTATTTATTTAATTACATCACAAATAACATTAATTAATAATAATAAAAAGCACTGTATAAATAAAAGGCTGCTCGACAAAATATGAATCTTTAGTACTTCTTGTAGATGATTTGATAATTGGGGCTAATGCTTTAGGCCTAGATTTGTATGTCGAACAGTGACGGTTAGATGGAAGTTTCTAGTTGAGATATTGGCTCTTTGGACTTTATTCGTATGACGCTGAATTCTACAGATAAACCAAAATCGTGTTTCCTGTTAAGTAAGAACGCAACTGCTGTTTAGAATACATTGATACTGCTTAGTTGAGAACGCGTGCTATTGAAATTCTCTTGCTTATGCTGGACATGCTGATGCCTGATTATTTGCATTTATTATGTACAGGTGATTAGGTGTATTGTACAAGTATTCGAAAATCTTACGTTGTGAACGTCACGTGATCATTATATATAGTAATGTCATAAATTTTAATATTTAGAACGATATGAGAAACGGTCAATATAAGTTGGAGTACATCACCGGGAAATCATCCAACTTAAATTTGCAAGTAGTCGAATAATTAAGTTGATGGCGCCCATATTCGATTTTGATCAGTTTAGTGTTAACCCATTCCTTACTCCGGCTCGTAGTTTGAGCGACCCGTTGAACGCTTATTGCAGGGTAATCAATTCTCGCTATCCTGCCTTCTACTAAAGTGAAAGGTTATTGTCATTGGTGTATTCGAGTATTATTGTATATTGAAGCGTTTCGGGGCTGCGATTGTACTAGAAACAACCCTTTTATCTGATAATGGAAACCAAGTATAGTTATGCAGCCCCTAAACGATCAGTGGTATTGAACAATATTACTAATCATCTAGAGGTCGCTTTAGTGTAACAATCTGCTCTTTCTATGTTATTGTAGTCAAATATGCACTTAACTAAGTGAATAAGTTCGCCGTAATTCATAATGCATGCTTTAAATCGTTGGAGTATTGAAGTGTAGGTTGGGTGGCATATTTTTTGAATTTATGAGATTCAAAGGTGGTATTAATTCAAAATAAAAATATTGTTCTATTTCGCTGTAAAATATGTCTTTTGTTATCTCATGGTCGTCATTCTAATATATTTGTTCTCCGGTTATATACTTTTTATAGAATCCATTATTTTGCTTCTGCCTAAACTATATTTTGATCGATAAGAATCGAAACTTCTAGCCTTCAGTTTTTAGCATCCAAAAATGAATGATTATAATCTTAACACATGAAGTGCACAAAATCATGTCATTAAACAGAAATGTATGTTGTCTCTCTTGTTGGCGATCTTTCCTAATGTGTTTCGTCAACAAGAGTTTTGTAGATATGCTGCAAATAAAGTATTACAGTTGGCTGGTGTTATGTACTGTGACTCAGCGTTTATCAAAACGGTGGTACATGCAGCTTTTCACCACTGTAAAGTTTCATATTTCACAAATTACTTTCTGAGGAGATTGAGACCAATTCAAACTATGGTTGCAGGATGGAGTTATAATGCAATGTAGCAGGAACCAAACATATACAACGGTACCTAACTTTATGAGCACAATGGCTACAACATAGTATGAACGGCTTAGATTAGTCCGCTCCGTCACCAACCACAACTCACAGTTCCAACTCAAAAATAGGAGCCACAAGCACCCGATATTAGACTCTCGATGACGAATTCATGGTCAATAAGGAAAGGGCAGCAAACGAAAAGCCAAGTTGCAATTGTTGGCGATAAATTTAAAAGAGGGAATAAATATAGGCTTAAAAGGGTGAAAAAGCAATTACCCAATTAGAAATAACGTAGTTAATCACATCTCAAGTGGTTGTAAATGTAAGATTCTTTTTTAGCCGGTGAAACCGAAAGGTGGCATCCAAGATTCCAATCAATGCAAATGAATTCGAAGAAAATAATGGAATGTACATAGTATCAGGTAAAAACCGTTACATACTTGAAAAATTGATTTTATAACGCGGTGGTGACTAGATTAATAGTATATTACATACCGAGGTGGGAAGTGTTTCATTACTGTCGAGAGATTAGGTAGTTTACCGAGAAGCGTAGCGTCGAGGTTAACTTTATCTCGAGACAGGAATGAAACTTTTCACCGTGGTATGTATACTATTTTATTTGCAATCATCTAATTTTAAAAATAACAAAATTGAATTCTGAATAATAGATATCTTGATGTAGCTAATATTTTTGTTACCGTGAAAACAACCCACTCAATGTTTTGTTTACCATGGAAACACCCCACTCTTCAGGTATGTAATATTTTTCGGGGTATGTAATAATTTCCTGGCTAGTTTCAAGTAATCATCTAGTTCCAGCTATTTTCATGTCATGAAATTGACACATTATAATCTGATTGCGAATAAAATGTTATTGTTGTTATTATTATTTAGTTTTTTACTGATACGACTAGTTAAAAATGAGCAATTTGATAAAGCAATAGAAATAAACTTTTGGATACCTATGAAAGTTATTGATGTAAATCTTCAAATGCTAGAACACTTAATGTTAGCTGTAAAATACAAACAACTTTACTACATTTCTGACATAGACTCAAAATATACTAAAATTGAAAGATTGAAATATGATTTGTTTCAGTTTTGTCTGAATTTTTTTTCGATATCGATCGCATCTTTTATCCTATAGGGTAATAAAAAACTTAGGAAGAAATTAGTTGAATAGTTTAAAGCTTAGTTTATAATTTGGCGACATATGTACAGTTATATTATTATATTTCGTGAAAAATATTAAACGAGTGCATTACAACATGTATTGATATGCAGTGAATATTTCTATAAAAAAGATATCTTTACATATACTACTATGGCATTTTCTAGGAAATTTGTATTGATTTTGTTCAGCATCAATGTACCATAACATTCCTTTAATTAGGATTTCAGTTCAATAAAAAAGGCGTCTGCAAGGATTTTCCCTTACAGTACTGAGGGCTACAATGATTTAATTATTTAGTATAGTACTTAGTGCTATAAAATATGTCAGTAATGACATTCAGACTGACACTCACGCGTTCGCAAATAGCGAATCATTTTGATACTAATCGCATTCAGGAAAGAGAATACACTAATTATGATTTAGTGTTTTTAGTAGGGTCAAATTATATAGCACTTCCTTTATTTTTTTGTTGAAATTTTGCATTAATATCGTATGCTTTGATACGGATGTGAGCGAACATATGGCACAAAGTGATATATGAACGTAAACGTTTTTTATACATATACAGGGTGGATCACAAAATTTGCAGCCCCTTAATTCTTGAGACGCACATATATCATGGAGACACGAATACTCGATATTTATCTAAAGACACTGGACAGAGTTGTTGTTACTAAATCTTATATACTGATGCAATAAAACTGAAGCAACGTGTTTTAAGTTCTAATGGTCTTCACTTGTTATGGCATACCCTGTATAGAGCATTCATACTTCAATTACTTTAGAAAAGCATAATGCAACTTTCCTTTGAAATCACTGCCTCTTTAATAAAGCTAGTACAGGCAATATTTATTAGATTATCGTAAGCATTTTACTTTCAAGTATTAATTGTCGGGATTATGGTGGCACTGCAGGTAGGCGATCCGTTAGTAGTTCTGTATTTTGTACTTTCCATCGTTTATCAAGATAACCGATGTGTTTAACCTAGAAAATAGTAATTTCGCTCTCCTATCTCAAAACAGCAATTAAAATTAATTCTCGAAACGTTATATAATTAACGGAATTATTGGAGACAAGAAAATTAGCTGTTGCGTTTCCCATTATTGTGTTCATTGAGCACGATGGACGGAAAGAACGTTCGCATGTGACTTTTCTAGAGGGTAAAGTGCGCGTGGAAGTAGTTGATTTAATTTTTGTCAGGTCAAGGCTGCGATTTCAGTTTGAAGCTATGCTTAAGCCTATCTACATAGCTGTATATTTACGTTACTCTTGTGAATTCTTTTTCCAACGCGGTCTGTTCAGAATATTTGTGAATAACATTAATTCTTTTTTATTATATCACTAGTTTTATTTACGGCTGTTAATTATTTTTATTTTTATTAGGAAAGAACAACGACTTTCTTCCTCGTGAAGAAATGCAGCCAAAATTTATTACGTATTTTAAAAATAAACACAAATAATTTTTACATGTTCTTAGCTTCTACAGAAAAACATTTTTATAATAATCAATTTATGTTTGCAAGACTTGGTTTTTCATTGTATGGTTGGTGTTTAAAGCGTGAAAAATAAATAATTCTATTACAATTTTGAAAGTGGAGCATTTATGAATATATAATTTTACGTAATCTTGTCCTGCTTCGAGATTATTTGAAGACTTTGAATTTTATCAAACATTACTTAAAATACATTTTGATGAAAATTTCATCTTTAAGTAACTATAATGGCTACGATCCATTTATATTGTTTGATTTGTTTAACGTTTTGATAACGAAACTATTTTTAGGTAATAATAATAAACTTTTATGCGAATTGTTAATTCCCGGTACGGTTTACAAAACAATTGCCTAGCGCGCAAACGTTAAATTTCAGTATTTCAATATCTCAATTGTTCAAACTATTTCCCGAATTTAAAATTTTTTTTCAAACTTTAAATTTCGAATTTATTTAATTTAATAAAACATTATATTTGATTTTGTAATAAATATGATCTAATTTGTAATATCAGTTTTGTTATTTATTGATAGGTGATTTTTTATTCCCATACTCTGTAGTGGAACACTTTATTTAGGTTTCATTTTTACTTCGTTTTACAATAAAGGAAGTATTGGATTCACCCAAAAATTCGAAATTGAGTGTTCAACAGATTTTCACGTTTTAGAGTCCCCTGATCCCAAAAAAACATATTTTTTTTCATTGGTCTGTCTGTCTGTGTGTCTGTCTGTCTGTCTGTCTGTGAACAGAATATCTCAAAAACGGAAAGAGGTATGGCGTTGAAACTTCATAATATAATTTTAAATAGAAACACCCGGTATATTATTACACTTTTGAATTCAGCTTAAAATTCTAGAGAAAATTTGTCTCTTGAACTAACACTCTATTTTGTACCGTTTTTGAAAAATTTGTAATTTTTGAAAATTTTGACAAATGCTTAAAAATTTAAAATCAAATTTTTGGCTAATTATAAGATCACTGTAAAAGGAAGTTGTGTGCGTGTATCACACCAGATTTTTTATGTAGTATTTTCGGTGCTGCAAAATTAACATTATGTAGCTTGTTTACTGTGTGATAGAATAATGCTGTGTTTGGTTTATTGTCTGTTAGAAAATGTTGTTTTAATTGATTTCTGGTGTTGTTTTTTTTAAGTATTGATTTGATTGACCGTTATAATTTGCATTACATCAATTACAATTAATTTTATATACTGTATACATGTTAAATTTCTTTAAGTTTTTATCTTTAAGGTTTGTTTTTAAGGAAAAAACAGGGTATTTTCGAAAACTAAAGCTAAACATAGCTACAAATCAATGTACAAAAACTAACATCTAAAAACAAAAATGAGACAATTTATTAATAACAACGAATAAGTCAAATGTCGAAACACGTGTAATAGTAATTTACGATACAAGTCATGAGTAGGGCAGAGTTAAAACGCGAGTGAGCTAGCGTTTTAAAACCCCGCAAGTGACTACAGATGCTTTACGCATGTTGATCGTACAATATTTTATCTACGACAGATTCTAGGAAACACGGTAAATATAAAAAAATGTTTTAATGTAGATTAGGATTACTAGCAAGCGGTAGTAATGTTCCGTGGTTAAACATTTTAAAACACGTTGCTACTGACGACGTGACTAATGAAATAATTTTAAACACTTTGATACTAATAACGCAAACTAATGAAAAAAATTATAAACTTAAAGCTGCCAACTAAAAGTCAATTTTACACATTGTCGTAGATAAAAATAATACTGAATATAAATCGGTAGAAAACTTAACTGATCTTTAAAACCATAAAAATGCAGTTGCAATTTTTGCATACAATTTTAATTGTTTAATTTAACAATATGCCAGTACAACGATTTATAATCAATATCGGAAAAAGCATTGAAATGAAATAAAATACGGAATATCAAAATACAAGTGCTAAAGTAAGTACTATTTTAACTAAATACAAACAGAAAAACTGAACAAACAAAACCGCACTTTCTCACCAAAAAACAAATAATATTTTTCGAACAAAATATACGAAACAAACACTTCCCTAAAAAATAGTCCGAACCTTATAACATGCAGATAAAATTTAAAAAAATCACACGAATAAACACCATACTTCCGGTTATCCGATTTTCTTCAAAAAGTTGCTGTCGCACAAACTTATATAATAAAGTTTCAACGTCATATCTCTTTCCATTTTTGAGATATTCTGTTCACAGACAGACTGACAGACAGACCAATGAACCAAAACATGTTTTTTGGGTTCAGGGGACTAGAAAACCTGAAGATCTGTTGAAAACTCAATTTGGAATTTTGGGGGTGAATCCAGTACTTCCTTATTGTAAAAGGAAGTAAAAAGCAGCAATCAGTCAAGGCAAAAATTCGAACACCCCAATTAACCAAAGACAGGGTTATCCTATCACGCAGTAAAAAAGTTGCATAAATTTACATTTGAATCACCAAAAATACTTTATAAAGAATGAAGCCTAAAATAAAATACTAATTATATATATATATATATCACTGGATTTGTCACCGATCCTTTCTGGAGCTCTCATAATCCTATTTTCGGGGTGGATTAATCCCCATATCTTCCTCTACTATATTTTACAACTGACTGTGTGCTGTAGCTATTTCAATAATGTTTCGCCATTGTTTTCTATCTGTAGTCTTTTCTTTCCATCTTGTGATTTCCATTCTTCTTATATCTTCTTCAACTTCATCCATCCATCTCATCCTTGGTCTGCCTTTCCGTCTTACTAGTATTAGTTGGCGTAGTGTTATTCTTTTTATCATTCTGTCATCGTTTGATCTCCATATGTGTCCTAGCCATCTTAATCTTCTTAATCTCTGTGCGTTAATTGCACTCACAATGTCCTTTCCATTTATTTCTTCTAATATTTCGTGGTTCATCTTCGAGCGGTATTCGGTATTACTGACTTTCCTTGGTCCTAATATTGTTCTGAGTATTCTTCTCTCCCATATTCCTAGATGTTCTTCCTCTCTTTTTGTTACACATAGTGTTTCGGCTGCATACATCACAACTGGTCTTATTAGTCCTAGACTAATTAAATATATTAAAAATTCAGGAACAAAATTAAAAATTTGGGAAATAGTTTCAACCATTATTGGGTTATGCATATACATTTTTTTTTCAGTTTTTATTGTTTGGTAAACCATGCTGTCAATTAACAACTCACATAAGGGTTCTATAATTATTGCCTAAAAAGAGTTTAGTTTAAGAAAAGTTGAACAAATCAAACAATACAGATGGATCATAACCAGTATATTTAGTTAAAGGTGGAATATTCAACATTTGTTTGAAGTCATCTCTACATAACCTCAAAAAAGCACGAGGTAAGTAACCTGTAGTCTAGAAAAGTTTAGGTATTCATAAATCTACAACTTTTAAAATTGTAATTTAACTATTTATTGTTTAGACCTCAAACCTAAAAATTAAAAAGAAAACCCTTAAAAATATAAATTATTAATTATAAAAATGTATTTCTTAATAGCTAAGAAATAAATTAGCGAAACATACGTAAAATGTGAAATTATTTGTGGTTACCTTTAAAGTACACAATAAAGTTTGGCTGCATTTCTTCATGAGGAGGAAACTTGTTTATTGATGCATACCTGCCAATTATACTTCTTAGAGATATTAAAGGATAATGTTGGTATAAAATTGTTTAGTTTTGTTTTCCATAATCATTTACCTATTTCTGTACATTTATACCCACGTAATGATTATGAAAAACAAGAGATGTTGTTACCAAACGACTTTCTTTTACTACTTCTAAAAATTTTATATTTCGATTTTCCAAAAACTATACTTCCCATACAAAAACTTTTCTGGCAAAATTTGTATATAATTAGATCATATATAATCTTGTTTTCTAACATAATAACTAAGAATTTGGTAATTATTCAGTTTTGGAAACTAATACTTCTGACAAAAAACTTTTTAAATAAAAGTTGTAGATGATTGCATATAGCGGGTGGTTGGTCATACCTCTGAACATAGGCAATTTACATGGTTTATCACGGTTATGCATATTTCTGCTCACCATTTTTATGGAAAAAGCAGAAGTGGTACTAAATTAAAAAGAATAATTTTCCGCGTCGTTTAGTATTAAAAACTTATTTGATAATGTTAAGTGTACATAAAAAGATTAAGTTTAAAATTTAAATATTTCCCTCACTTATATTTGGGAATATCTAAATTTTAAAATTAATATTTTTATGCACAATTAACATTATCCAATACGCGGAAACTTATCCTTTTTAATTTAGTACCACTACTTTTTTTTTTTTTCATAAAAAGGGTGAGTAGGAATACGCATAACAGTGATAAACCATGTAAATTGCCTATGTTCAGAGGTATGATCAACCACCCGGTATCTTGATTTATAGAATTTTATATTAATCAAAGAATTATTAAAAAATCCCGGAAAAACGTAAGAGTAAAGTACCACTTTCGGTTGGCCGATTTTAGTCAAAGTTCGCTGATATTTCCCAATTTATACTGAAAATCTGGAAATACATACTCAGGTCTATTTAAAAAGAGAGGACACAGACAAACTCACAGATCGACAAACTCACAGAATGGCAGAGTCATAGACGGACAGATAGACAGTACTTAGAAAATTACTATACTTTTTGCTACTTCGTAATAGAAAGTACAAAATGCTATCGTGATGAAACATACTTCATCCTAGTTTATCGCGGGTTTGATTGTTGTAGAATGGCAGCTGGTAATTAATTAATTGATTTGTTGATTGACATTTATTTTACATTAACTAGTTTTTTTCCTTTTTCAATATAAATCAACTTAATCGAACCAGTTACCTCAATTTAGGTTTTATTTTAGTAGGAGTGTTACGTATGCACGTCAATTCTAATGAAAGTTGTGTAGAAATTCGCGAATAAAAACGGCTGAATGTGATACGTAACAATAGCGGGTATTGTGCATGTTGAAACGAATAAACAGATATCGTTAGAACAATGGGATGTTTTCACATATTGTCAACGCTATCCCGAGCCCGGTTACGAAATCGCATCAGGACACACCGAGCCGTTACACTTTTATAATTTAAAACAATAATGCATACAATTTATATAGCAACAACATTTTAATAGATATTATTACATTGTTACTGCATGCATGGCAACATATTCTACTTTCACTGTTATTTCCAACAACGCTCGTGAGGAGCAAAAAGAATTTCAAAGGAGGTTGTAGTAAAATTGCGAATACCGAACCCGTTCTCTTATTTCAGATTCCTATAAAAACCAAATGAGACGTCTTGACGTATTTATTTGCAGTCGGGTCAAGCCATTTATTGACCGCGGTTAATATTAATGCGTTTTGGAATTAGTTCGTTCAGATCCGTTTGCAATTACGAAATTAGACAGCAGCTTGAGGATGAGCCCTGAATGTTGTCAAGCATGTAGGTAATTGGATCATCTGCTCGCCAACATGTAATTTATTAGATTATTTCTTTGTGTTCGAGACAATGCCTGCAAATACACGACTTATATTAAAGTGCGCAATTTTCTTCTACTATACACAATATACGCGTGTAGAACCTGAACCATTAGAAATCAGTTTTCTTTGAGTTTTCTCTCAAGGACAGGGTTTCTCTTGGTGCGATTGACAACTGGTCGATGCTCCTACATCCAGTTCTCCGGTGAAACCGAAGAAAAACGCTACCTAATTATTAAGCAGCCGTAATTGGCGAAGAAACCGCATAAAAGTCTACAATTAATCAAAGTCAATCGAATACCAGTTCATAATTGCCATGAAAGAGCACCAGCTATCATACTTGATGTGTTACTAATTTCGCTAAAGTCGACCGTGAGCAATTTCTCTTTTAATTTTGCAGTTACAAATTAATTATAAGCTTCTTTAGCAAAATAGAGGCGGGTGATTACATGTTGTTCTCTGAATGTCATTTTTTGGCAGTGGTCTATTATGATATGTTCTTCGGACTGTTTCCACTGTCTAAGGTGTAAATCACATGTATTCAGCACTAGAATTTTTTGAGTTTTTACATGACCCCTTTTACCTTCACCGGGTCTTATAATACAATAACTAGCAATATCGGCAACCATTCACGAAAATATCATAAAATATTTTAAGATATGCTTCTGATCTAAATTATTGAACGTTTTTAACTCAGACATTTGGCAATAGAAGTTCTCGAACAATCGCGACAAAAGAAAGAGTTAATATTTGAAAATATTAGAAGTAAGGAGAGGGCTGTTAAAAAATACTGGAAGGTGGTAAATCAGAACATCAAAGCATCATAGATATGCGACAAGAAAGCGAAAATAAGTGTGAATAACAATCGAAGACAGTGTAGTTTCCACAAGGAAAGAATACATATTTACGTCGCAGCAATTTAGTGACAACGTCAGAAAAATAGAGAGGAAAAAGATATGGTTAAAGAACTTGGAAAAGCGAGCAAGTATCTTATCTGCTACGATAGAGAAGAATTGTTTATTTCAGGGAATCTTTTCATGGCTTCAGAGGTCTTCCTAACGACCTTCTTCTTTTGATGAGTCGTATATGTGGGCTCGCCTGTTCACACAAAGAATTAATAAAATAAATGTGAAAATTAATACAGAAAAATCTAAATCAATGGCAATTTTGGCGGAAGCAATACTTTACAGTATAAACAGGAAATTACTTTAGTGTCTGTATAAATAGTAATGGAAGAATCGATAATAAAATTAGTAAAAGGTGTAGGGTAGCGAAAAGAATTTTCGAAGACTCACCTGCGAAGTTAAGAGTTCTTTTAGAAGAACGTGGTAACTTTAACACTTATATACGATTGCAGATCGTGGGTAACAACGAAGGACTATGAAAGCGGACTATTAAGCATGACGATCTTCTTAGTGAAATAGCAGGAAAGACTCCAGAAGTATAATAAAGAAGAGAAAACACAAGGAAAAGTTGAAGGTAAAAGCGGTAGATGAACTACTACAAAAGAAAATAGCTTAAATTGTTAGGTCATTATAAAGATGAAAGATAATAGCGTAACAAGAAGGGCAGTAAAAGCGGCAATCGGGAAAAAGGCTTAAAACACGTTTTGGTTAGGAAAACATTGTTTGTTAAGAATCAAACTGCTTGAAGTATTTTACCAATATGCTGTCCAAACGCATGGCGTATTACATTAATGGAGGTCGTCGAACTCGTTTTGAACGGCCTTCAGTCGCGCGAGATGGATTATCGATCCGTTGTCATGCGTAACTATGCCAAGTATCATTCAATTGTATCCGCGTACCTGCGCCGATGTTTTTGTTTCTCATTATTTTCTGAAAGCGTTTTCGACTTGATCGCAAGCGTTTTCTTTGTATTAATTTTTGCCTTAATTTAGGGTTTGTTTATAGGCTAGCTCACTTGAGCTACTCCGAATTGGTATGGTTCACTGAACGAAGATATTTGGGTTTTAATTACCCATCGCATTTGATTGCGGATTGAAGCTTAAGATTAAAATCGCCGGCAGCGTTGAATCCCCTCCGAGTTTGTCAGTAATTACTGGCGCATTTATAGAACATTCTAAATTTCTACGTACGTGGTTTTATACTATTATTGTTGCCCTCCATACTTTGTTTTGCTGGCCTGCAACATAATTGTAATTTGGTATTATTTAAAAAAACAAACTCTAGTAATAATCAATTGCCACAATAATGTGCATCGCGCTTGTAACTTTCGATCCATGCTATGAGGTCGCTCCTCTGTGTTTTATGCTTTATGTTAGTACTGAAATTAAATTGGTGTAACCGTCTGTATTACATGTAGGAATTTTCCTAATTTAATATAAACCTTGTTTATGTTTACTATAAGTTTGTGTATGACTAATGCAAGCTATTGAGGTATCGATTCCTTTTGAAGTCGGTTTCACGTCGTAACAAATTGGCTAAGCATAGTACCTTAGTGAATTTAAGAGTTGTCGTAAGGCGACGGACTTTTCGGTTGTTCAAAAGACTATTAGGCGCCTCCTGATAATTTTGAATACCCTTTGCTATTTATGGAAAAAGAAGCGCACGCTGGCTCTACTGTAGATAGTCGTCCCTCCGATATCTCTACGTAGGCTAAACGTTTGTTTGGTACGATTCAAAGTTGACTAGAAACGTTGAGAAATTTTAGTTTGGGGCTTGAGTCTAAAATTATTGGCCGTTCGTAGTAGAATAATTATATACTTCGAAATTGGTGGCGATGTGACTGATTGATCTTTCAATTAACCGACCAATCTACACACATTTTTAGGAAAAGGCTTCATTTCTAAATCTGACAGTAATTTTTGTACGCCTTTATATTTATTTTTCAACAAAATTCCATCTGTATGCTAATTACTAACTTGAAATGCACTTTTTATATATCAGGATGCATTCATATGTAGCAACAACGAAATACAGCAGCACCATTAGTGTTTCAGAAAGCATTACATTAAAAAAAACTGAAGTTATCTGTGGGAAAATCTTCCCAAACACTTAAAACTGACCCAAACAATCTCCAATTTCATGAGCAAGAAGTGGTCCTGGTTTGGCAATTACTTATGCTAATGCATGAAGTGTATCGGAAATAATTAATAGAAGCACTTTGGACATTCGACGCATGAGCGGCGATTTTTAATTTCTCTTTCTAGCTTTTTTATGAAAGCTAAAGTGGAGCTAGTAAAAGTGAGTCGAGGACGTTTATTTTCAGGCTCTCTTCTATGAAAATGGGCGGAAATGTTAACAGTGCGAGCTGCACTGAAAAATAAAGTGGAAAATTCTCACACTACTTATTTAATTGCTTAATTAACGGACGAGGTTGCTGAAATTAGTCTAGTGCAATCTTTATGGCCTATAGGCCAATTATGTTTGACGGGTTCTGCGAATTAAGAGAATATAATTAACGCTGATGTTCCTTCGAATCGGGAAAATTTGGAGCGTTTTAGAGTTAATCAACTTTAGCAGCACAGATTTTCATAGCTTGTAAACGTGCGTGTTACAATGATCTGTTCATCTGTTAATGCTTTTAGCTCGTAATATTAAAATGCCTTCAACACTTCTGACAGCTACAGAGATGTATTATCGTTCAGTGTAAAAGTAGTACGAACGTCAACGTAAAAAGATTGTATGAAACTCAGATCTCCGCATGTATGCGAAGATAAAACGAGCACGTCAATTTGAGTTCAGCAATTAATTATTTATCAATTATTATTAGAGTGCAAAAACGAAAGTGTAGTAAGTCGTGAAAATATTTAATTAGTTTATTAGTCAATTCCAAGCAGTGGATTGTTTGAAATAGTGAACTAATTTAAAAACTTGAACACTTTTACATTTTCAGATGATATTGTAGTTTAAAAAGTACCAAAAATGACGAGGAAAAAGATCGCGCAAATGATAAAGCAGCTAAAAATCAGATATAAAAATAATAAACGACGTAAGGCAAGGGCATAGCTTAAACCCTCGTCCAAGTTAACAATGAACAAGGTAATACAAGACGTTAAAATGCAAGTAGAGGTTGTATAATGGGCAATAACAAAACCAAGAAAGTTTGTTATAGTGATACTGCGGCAATACTATTAGAAAACAAAAACGATCTTAAAAGTTTATGATGCCAATTCCAACTAACAGCTGAAAAGTATAATGTGCTCACCAACACAGATAGTCAACAGTTTGGTAGGATCGAGGGAGTTAATCAGATATAAACTCAGAGTTAATGACAAGCCAGTAGAATAAGAAAGAAAATTCAATTGCCTCGGTGTTAAAATTATCAAAGAGGGATTCGAAAGCAGGTCAGAAAGGCAGCATTAATTTCGTGTGGCGTGAAACAAATATGAGAATAAATGAATGGTCGTTATACAAAAACGTCAAAACTTATAACACATGTAAAAGAAACGAGAACTGATAAGACAAAGATAACGACACTACTTTCAATAAATCAATCAGAGATGTATGTAAAATCCAGGATAAGCTAGAGAGAGTAGACAAACATGTAGAATGTAGAACTAATATATACAATGGATGAAAACGGTCGAATTGTGGAGATAGCACAAATCTCAAAGAACGCAGCAAAATAAAAACACTGAAAAAAGAAAGATGATAAATACGTTAGACTTTTCAGAAACAAATAAGACAGATGGGAAAATGTCAAAACAAGTTATCCAAGAATAACAAAAAAAAAGTTGAAACAAAGGTTGTCAAACTAGAAATAGCAGGAATATAATTCCGAAGATAATCTGAAATTGTGCTTGAAGAAGTCGAACCAGCAGTTAAAACAATTTAAAAATAATAGGGCGGCAGGGGGAGATCAAATGCTCCCTCAGATTTTGAAAGAATGGGAAGAAAATACAAAAGAGTGATTAGAAAATGATTTAATAGACGATCAACAAAAGTCAATACTATTGAAGGGTGAGAAAATGCAGCACTGACAAAAATGTATAGAAAAAAGGACCCCTCAGATCTCAAAAATCATCAAATAATGAGTCTACCCTCTTAAATTTATAAGTTGTTATGACGATAAATAACAACTAGACTAAAACACTAATTTGATTCATACCAATCAAAAGAATGGGCTCCAGAAAAAAATACAGCACGATAAGAGACGTACACATTGTAGGACAGATTTATACTTGCAATGCGAAATGCAAGAAATGAGCAGAGCTACATCGACCTGTTCCAAAAATATATAAAATTTCACAAATGTCAATTTGGTACCTCTTTCATGATGGAGCAGCGCTTCTTCAGGTGTTTTCCTGGAACTGGATACGGATCTTCCTGCCTTCTTAGAAAGCGGATTGCTACTGGAGCTGCTTAAATAGCAGTTATTCCTTAAGCCACCGCCATTCTTTTTTTGGGAGTAACTGTTATGGCGTATTTACATTAACCAAAGGGCGAATCCTACCTGCAGGTTTTTTCAGTGCTCCCAGCTTTGTATTTTCTTCAGTGATAAAACCGTTATTTCGAGTAACCTCCTTAGTATTTCACATTTGTCTTATGGGGCTCTAGAAATCGCCTGATTTGAGATGTATGTGCGGCTACGGTGCCACTGTCTCACTTGTATCTTGGACCACACAAACCACCAGGTGCTAAAAATGTCGAGAAGGAGCCAGCAATTTTTTTATAAAGCGTTCATTTTTAGTGCTACAATGCGCTTCGTTGTCCAAAGGCCTTAGTGACATGTTCGTATTCGTGAATTCCGGTTAAGCACTTAGCTTTCTGGAGTTCCTGGGGAAACTCCTTTAATTAGATTTATCTTCGGATACAGGCGAAGTACTAATTTTACTTTTGTATTTGCTTATTTAACCAGCAAGCTATTTTACGTGACGGTTTTGTATTGACAACCCTTTTTATTAGTACTAATTCATAGATTTACATTTTTACATTTTCTTGTTTTACGACATTGATATGCTTCTGTATTCATTTAACATTAACTCTCTGTATTGTTTTGCATTTATCAAACCCATCATCATTTGTGTATTATCTTAACGTTAACGACGACCTTTAATATTTATTTAATCCATTTCGCTGAACATATGCAGTGTAAGTTCACCAAAGCCTTGGTACTTACATTTCCTGATATATTTTTTTTCATATAATCTAGAAGCCGTAAATGGTAAGTGGAATTTCTTGTTGTCACTAATAGCAACTGGCGCTCATGTTGTTTTCTTGGTAGCTATAAAATCAATTTTTTGTAATTCTTACTCACGACGATATAATCGCCGATGATTTAAGTAAGTTTGGGTAGTGACCCTTCCAAAAGGTGTATAGGACAACACAAACTACCTATATCTGAAAGAAATGTAGAAGAAGGCATTAACTCTAAACAACTATAATCAAGAGCTGAAAACTAATATGAAAAGAAGTTTCGAATAGGCTGAGTAAATATATACCTACTTAACGTGAAAATTCCACTAAAATTTGAGACTCAGATAAACAACGAATGTATACCTCCTGCAAAAAATACGGAGCAAAAACATTAGTTCAGAGCAGACAGACGCTACAGATACATGAAACAGTTATAGAAAGAAAAAATGTTAGATATATTCCTAAAAGATTGAGAAACCAATGGGTGGATCAGAAAACAAGCAAAAATGTATAACATAGTTAAACGAATACGTTCTATAAAATGAATATAAGCCAGACACATATACCATTGAAGTGGAAGAAATACCAGATGGAGAAGGTGGAGAGAACAGAGAAGTGTAAGACGAGCACAAGAATGGTAGGAAAAAAACAGCTGGTTTGAATTGGTATCCAGTAGCACAGGATCGAGAGATATAGAAATGTAGAGACTTACATAGGTAACGTAGAAAACTGCTGAATAAGCAGAAAAAGAAGATAAATAGGATATACAATAATAGAGAGAAATGTATACAAGGGAAACGGGAATTGTAGAAACTAATTTTGGAATTATAAAAACACTGTTAGTGCTGCTGTGGTAACGTAGATTATTACCGCAAATGTAAGGCTTGTATAGTACTTCCGTTCAGCCTCTCAGTTGGGCACCATATTGTAACAATGCGTGAGGTTTAGTCCCCACGTGGTACTTTAAATTTGAAGAAGACGCATCGTACTAATTAATATTTAAATAATTATGTGTCCTCGTGTTTACCTTGCTAGCTCATTCTATGTACATGAAACACTCTTTTTGCAAAAACAGAAATCTGATTTCCCTTGTAGTGTTGTCAAACTAAAACTGACTTCAAACACTACACAAGAAAAGCCAATTTCTTTACATCAATCGATTCAAACAACAAATGAAATAAGAAAACTGGCATGAGCTTCTAGTATAAATTATGAGTGAGATAGGTGAATCCACTCGTATGTACGTTCAAACACATATATGAACCATCAATAAAAACGTATCAAATAATAGCAATAACAAAATAACTCTCTTTTAAAAAAATGCAAATATTCAAAGAATCTTAATACGGCCCTAGCTTAACGCCGACTTTGATCACGTTTGCATGTATGTAAATCAGGCGCGAGTTGCACACCTAAGCACATTCTTGCACACTAGCAAAAATTTCTCGCAGTTGAAAGCAATCCGTAGTAACGTTCGCTGCACTTATTTTACTTTAAATTGGTCCTCGTATTTGCTAGGCGCCCTTGAATTGAGCCCACATTGAACTTGGTTGGTACAACAGGTGACACTACGAATTTCCGATGGCGTTCAGGCTTTCCAAGGTGCCTTCTAAAATTAACGCTTTGATTGCGCCTTTGACTATAGTACAATTGGTGTACTTACATGTACACTATGTAAATTGCGTTCACTGGACTCGTAATAAACGCTTGTTTGCTACACTTTTCACTTGTATGCAGCAATTATTGGCTGCTAGGCCTTTCTAGGCCACTTCCAATTATTTCGCGTTAAGGCGACTTGTACAATGTAAGTATTTTGAAGTCGCAAACAGCTTTCAGCTGAGTGTTTTGATAGGGATAAGTAGTAATAATACGGGGAAACTTCAAACACTGCTGCATTGTATCGTACCACTGAATGATAAGTAACGGTGATGCGATACGCTCATATGCAAGAAGTGCACACTCAGCTTAAAAAAAACAAAAAAGGGGCGCAGAATGAAAATCCATATTACGATCATAAGAAAAAAACCAGTGAAGTAGAAACAAAATAATAGTCAATACGTAAAATACACAATAAAATATACTGAACTCATGAGCAATAAAACGCGGTATATTAGTATTTATAACCTTTGAAAAGATTTACGAAGTCTTAGCTTGTCCGCTTATTAGAATAATAGCTTGCGGCACAGAAAATATGTTTATTGTAATAGTTTTCTGTAATAATTAGCGTCTCTAAACGGGTCACTATCTACCGCTAATAGAATTTAGTACTAGTAGTTGTTACAAACTAAATTCGTTAGTCAAAATTTGATTGTAATTTATGGGCGTCTAAAAGTAAGTTAATCAGGTTCATTTGCAAAAGGTCTCCCATCAAATTCTCTGGACTTCCGCAAGGCGTTTGCCGAGCAGTCTACTAAATTAGTGCGCGAATTCTGCAAGCTACAGGCTCGAATCATCGCTGTCCGACCATCGCACTAATAGGGTTTTTGTGCCCATTTTTCGATTTAATGAAGTTTTACTGTTTTATTTCCTCCGCTCTAGGCAATATCGTGTACACAATTTGTGTCACCTGTAATGGGCGAGGTCGGCCTGATTCTCGCCGGGAGAAACTGCAACAGGTGATATGTGGTTTACAAGATCCGATGCGACAGGTCGCATTCTCGGTCTTGTCTATTGATAACGTCGCCGTGCCGTGGTAGACCGTGCGTTTTCCCGAGAGACGAGAGAAAATGCATTCCTGAAACGAGCGATAAATTTCGCCAACGGCGAGCGATCGACAGCGTGTGCAGAAAATTGTGATGGCAGATAACCTCATCATACAGCCGGATAATAAAGTGCTCCAGCTCGATATGACCCACTACGACAAACTTACTGCTGGCACTTGAGTAGATCTGATGCTAAGTCGCACTTCTCGGCGCGATTGTAGTTCTACAGTTTCGCGAGAAAAAAAGGGGGCAGATCTATTTTTATAATGTACAGTTACCACTGAAAATGTTAACGAGTTAAATTGACAGCTTTATCTACTGGTCTTTGAATTGGCAGCATTCTAGCAGAATAATTAATGAAGCTGGAATGTGCATGTCTACGTATGTAAAGTACAACATGCTGTAAACAGTAATTAATAAATTATAAATTACCATCATTGCTTGGGTAAAATTAAAGTGTATCATAAATATCTACAGATTATAATTTTATACAGAAGTTAACACAGAACTACCTTCGCTAGAGCACAGCAGATACAGTGAAAATATACTAACATTCCTAATAATACTAAAACAGTAAAATGAAGCACTTGGTAATGGAAATTACATGACTTTGCAAACAAAAAGAAACATTTCAGGCGGTGGAATTCGAACTTACTGCGATATCAGCTCCAGCGTATAACGAGCGCCGGACAGCAACAGATGTATCAGAAACCGTGTATAATTGTTGTTCTCGCAGGCAAAACAATAAAGGAGTCTGAATACCCACGAAAATATAATTGTTTCAATAATTTGTACTGCAACACAGTAGATCTTCAATAATACGAGAAAATAAACAAAACTGTGCTCACTTTCACAATTTGTTCACATATTTATGAAAGAGAATGTGAAGGTAAATCTACGTCAAGATACTTAAAACACTAGCCTACAACATAGATAACCTCATTCTATTTAAAATAGTTTTTGAATTTTCCAAAAGGCGAAACAATGACACACAAGCACGCAGGCAGACACAGCAGTTAGATATATATGTGGGGGCAAAAGACTTTAATACGCCATTCACGTTATGATCGGGCAACATTATCATTGAGATATACTGGTGGCCATTGAGGTTAATATTCGGCCATTATTGTCAATTCTCAATTACAATGGACAATGTTGTTAATTATAGCATTTTACGTACGTGAAATTATAATACACAATTACTAGCAAGATGCCCGTTCTTCATACGGACTACAAATGTTTGTTTCTTCTAAATCTTAAATGAATTCTGGAGTCTCCCCCCCCCTCCCCCTCACTCAATACGTTAAACTAACAAATTCTGCAAAACAATATTGTAGGTAGAAAGGAAACAATATATTCTTCCGAATAAAGTTCTCCTTGACTCTTTTATTCTTCACGTACACCCTGGAAATGTGTATGTAATTGTCGTTACCCTTGCATAGATTGATAGAACTATAGTTTTAGTATAACAATGAGATAAAATAAAAAATATATGTACTTATTAAATGTTGTATTCATAAATTATAGCAGGATACCCATTTCCACCACTTGGGGATGGAATTTTAGAAATTCTTCTATTTTATTCTAAAAGATATTGAGAAATTCGTGAAAACACAGTTTACCCCTGTTCAACCCCTCAGCGGTAAATTTTTTAAAATCCCTTAAAATACATCTATATGCCAAAAATAATGTCGTAACTTAATAAACGTAGGAGATACGAAGGGTTATTTAATTCACCCCGAATCCATATTTGCACCTTTAAGGGTTGATTAGGGCAAAATCCTGAAATACGTTTCTAGGCATTTTCATTGAAAATCTTGACAAGTAAACACAAAGTCGATATCTCATCGGGTGTAAGAGATATTGAGGAATTCGTGAAAACACATTTTCCCTTTTTCACCTCCTTAGGAGTAGAATTTCAAAAAATCCCTTCTTAGCACTAACTTACGTAACAAATTGAACCTTCCACCCAAATTTCAAGTTCGTAGTACCAGTGGTTTCAGCTCTGCGTTGATTAGTCGGGGTAGTAACTTTCTTTTATATCCGTATAGATTAGCATTTTCCTTTGACAAATTTGAAATCTAGAAATCAACATATTGGGTTAGTTATTATCGGCTTTATTGTTGCACGATAAGCCTCCATAACATTTCGATTTACATACATTTCTAGCTGATCCGCAAGCTTATTCTTAATTTTCACATTTGCCACTAACTCCACAGAACACAAACTCGTTGTAGATCTATCAAAAACAAGCTTGACACCGTCAGCTGTATATGTTGTTTATATCAATGATTCTCTACTTTTTTTTCTCGTGGCTTTCCTGAGAGTCTACCACCTCAGTGTGCCCTTCTCCTTCCAAGTATTACTCATTATTATGTCTATTCCTCTGCGCCTATACATTTCTTCTGAAAAACGGAATCTTATTTTAGGGCGAACTGCGTTTCACGATTCAAGTGCTTCTATGAGAAATCTGTTTTCGGAGTCAGTTACATACAGAATATATTTTTATTTTAATTTGAAGTTTACCCTGAGTCCCCATTAAGAGCTGCTGTGGACCTCCATTTTCTAAAAATGTTCCCTGTGACCCTCCACACATCCCCGTGGTCGCGTTTAGAACCACTAGTTTATATCATCATTAGCTATTACGCTAGGGTTTTTATGATATTTTCTGGACAATAACGTCAATATGCATCGCAATAGGGATTAACATAATTTCAACGGGAGCTTAACCTGGGCTAATTTGTACATGTATTTTCTGTACTGTTTGTTAGTAGATTCTAATGATTAGGTTTAGCAAAGTCTGTAAAAGTGGAGCGGACGGTACTGGTAGCTCAAGTACGCGTTGATGTGTTACCGCATACTGCGATATACTGCGAATAAATGCGAATAGTCTGCGGGTAGTCAGAGTGCTGTGAACTGTCATAGGTACACGTAGGTGCACGCCGAGCGCTCTTAGCTTTTAGGGTGTAATCCTGTAGTTCATAGAACAAGGAAGTATCGTATCGTATTAATCCCATGGAGAGTACATACGTCCTATCGACATTGTGGTTTGGTTACTCATAGGTTCAGTAAAGCGACAAAAAAAGAGTTTACGTTATCAAGTAATAACATAGTAAAAACATCGCCGCGAATACCTGCGATGAACAGATCCAGATTATTACACAACTGTAATTCAACGATCATCGCTTAAGGTGGGTAATTTATGCTAGCGTGTGCTCGCTGAGTTTTATTGTTCCGTGCGGATTTTAAACAAAACTGCGCAATAGACTGCATACAGATGTGCAAGAAAGAGGTATCCGCTTCATTGTTCTCTACATTATACAGATGAGCCCAAAATTATATATAACAGCAATGAGATAACATGAATAAGAACATAGAATGCATTGCTTGAGTAAGAGAGAGATAAGCATAAAAACAAATATTTGAGCAAGCTTGAACTCATTTTAATTATGACATTTGTCAACTAAACATGACTACTAAATAATTTTTTTTGTATGGTCATCTCTTTCTTACTTAAACATTCGATTTTGTTGTTCATGTTATCTCATTGCTGTATATAATTTTGGCCCTATCGATGTACTCTATTCATTCCATTTCCTGTTCTGTGCAAATCTTGAATATGAATATTTTACTAATGTATAAAATATTTAGTTACAAAAATGTACTGATGTCAAAATGATCTGTTGTTCATTTGTATGTAAGCCAATTCGCTTTGTATTTTGTTACAATGTGTCGGAAAAGATCGGAGAAAAGGATGTCGCATTAGATTTTTATGCCTGAGCGTAGGGACAAAGGTCGCCACGTTACAGTTTGGTGGCCAAACGGAGGGGTAGAAGACGTCGCGTTACAATTTGGTGTCAAACGTAAGACTCAAAAGTCATTGCAGTAGAGCTTGGTGTCAGACATTGAGGCAAAAGATATCACATTAGAATTAAGCGATCTTTGCGGATGGGAAATATCGTCGCGTTACCCGAATTTTAATGATATTATTCTGTTCAACGTCGTTCGCTGTAACATATATACAAAATAATCAAATGTAGAAGCTTATAATATACACTTAGAATGTTCGTTTGAAATAACCTTTAAACAGCAGAATTTTTCTAATCGCAATATGGAGTATTGTAAACTTATATATAATTTAATAGTTTAGGACAGTACTTCGAAAACTACCTTCAGTGCTTATGAAATGTCTTGCAAATTTTGATTGAAATGAATTGATTTTTTCTGGTTTTAATATATTTAGTTAATAAACATATTTCATATCAAAATATAGGTATCACGTCAAAAGATCGCAGCTAAAATGTCGCGCGACAAAAGATCGCGGTCAAAATGTCGCACGATAAATGATCGCATGCCACAAAAGATCGCATACGAAAATAACTACATTACAATTACAGAAAGAAAATTCTATATTGAAATTAATGATCGCGCGACCAATACTGAAGTAAACTTCCCTTCACACTTTGTCCAGGCTTAGGACGGGCAGTAAAAATACTAGCGTGTTTAAAAGTGTTTTTTCTTGTTTTTGTTCGTTTTTTGTTTTGTTTTAAATTTTTTATCTAATTAAAAGTTTAAAAGTGTTAGTGAGTATAGCGATCACTTTTGTTGTCATAAATATTTATGTTATGAAATGGTTGTTTTTTATTTCTTTATCCAATTTAAACTTGCAGTTGGAAATTGTGGGCTATTGATCTCAAATTTTCAAAAATCGCTTGATTTCCATATTCGAGCATTATTGAATGTACAGTGCGTTTTTCTTAACGGTGGCCATAGGGATTTACGTGTAAAATTGTTTGGGTTTTGTTAACTTTTATTGTATTACCTAATTTGTGTCAATTATTTAAATAATTTATAAAAACATTTAACTAAGTTTTTTTATTTAAACAGCAACACTCAAAAATATCAAAATAATAAAAAAAATGTACTTAAGATTACCTACAATTATGTTCAAAACGTTGAATTCGTACGACGTGTATCAAAACTGGCGGTGAATTGCGAAGCGAAATAAGGAGTAAATTTTTATCTTCGCAACCCCACGACATGTTGAATATTGCCTACTAGAACCATTTTTGCCCCTTACTAATTTCCCGTTTTAAAACTAATAATAATTGAATTTTTATGCACATGTTATTCTAGTAATGTCTATTTTGTAAAAAAATATTGTTATTAATTACTCAAAATCAAAATTTGCTCTAAATTCTTAGAGATACAAAAGTTAACAAGAGGTATAAGTTTTACTATGTAAATCCCTATGGCCACCGGTAAAAAAACGCACTGTATACGTTTGGCTGTATCTTTATAAATTTTCTTTCTGGGAGGTTCATTTCCTGCGTTATATTGGTTTACTTTTACTTTATTCAAATCGTTTTCTCTCTTCAAGGTAGTCATCACTTTCCATAGACTAGGATTTGCAAAGTTTAAAATCGATTCAAAACTGTTGTACCATCCTTCTACGGCATTATTTGTGCGAGGTAGACCTTTCTGATGAATAGCAATTCCATATATTTATTTCAAACATTGGTGGTCTTCGTCGATTTCTTTTGTCTATACAGCCTATTCAAGTGTCAAACAAATAAAAACGAGAAAATGTAAAAAAATAAAAAACAAACATTTTATAACATAAATATTTATGACAACAAATGTGATCGCTATACTCACTAACACTGTAAAACTTTTAATTGGATAAAATTAAAAAAAAAAACAAAAATTAAAAAAAAACACTTTTAAACACGCCAGTATTTTTACTGCCAGTCCTAAGCCTGGAAAAAGTGTGAAGAGAAGCTTACTTCAGTATTTGTCGCGCGATCATTAATTTCAATATATAAATTTTATTCTTTTCTGTAATTGTAATGTAGTTATTTTCGAATGCGATTTTTTGTCGCATGCGATCATTTATCATGCGACATTTTGACCGAGATCTTTTGTCGCGCGACCTTTTGCTGCGATCTTTTGACGTATATCCCAAAATATATTATTAGGATGTTTTTGTTTTTAAATTGTATTATCATCTATTAATTACATGAATGAAGGGATCCATTGCAAAATTATATAGAGATGTAAAGTTTGTATATAAGTAAGGCAACTTTTTACTTTCTTTTATGAGGTAAAAGGACGTATAGTAATAATAAAAACTAGAGTTTTTTACGTAAATAGCAGTTTTCGTATCTTCTAATTCAGAAAAACTGGTTTCCAAAGTGATGTCAGTGTGTCTGTTTATCAGTTTGTCTGTCTGTCAGTCTGTGAGTCTGTGATCCTGTCTGTCTGTTTCGTCTGTACAGCACAGACGGTTTAATAGATCGGCCTAAAACCGTATATCTTCGTTTGCAGTATACATTTGAAAATTTCTGTGAATTTTGGCTAAAATAGGCCAACCGAAAGTGATACTTTACTCCTACGTTTTATTTCTGTTTTTCGCATTTGTTGTAATTTTTAAATTGTCACGATAAAGAAGCTGACCTACGATTAATTAGATAAAATAATCAATGGTAGTAAAAATCGCAGATTACCCTGCTTAAAGTAAGTACTACACGGAATCTCTAAAAATTTTCAGTTACCGCGCAGGCTAACTCAAATTCGGCGATATGGTCGTGGGTTCAAACCACCAGCTGTGTACCCTGCAAAGTCTTCAAAAAATATATGGGCTGCAGAAATCAGATGATTTCGAATAATATAATTAACTACAAGTGACTAGCATTTATTTATTACACAGCTACTAAATGATCTTGTAGTCTATAATGGTAACTCAATATTAAATAATTAGAATAATTTGATCATAAGTAATGTAATAATAATAAAAATGTGCAAATTAATTGAAGGTTGCAACACGCACCAAGATCAAGAACCCCTTTTGGGTTATTAAATTAATTGTAACCACAAGGTAAATCGAGTGATATGCATATCGCTCTCATTTAAAAAAACCTGTCTGTTCAGGCTATTGAAAGCAAAAAAACGTGAATGCTCATTTCACAAAGGTTTAACTACACATACAAATTGTAGCTTTAAATATTAATCGTAATTAAATATACGCATTTAAGCTTCAAATATTAAAAATATCACTCGTGAGAAGTAATGAGGTATTCCGGCAAGTACTCTGCAACTGAATGACCAATCAGCGTTACGTAGCTCGGAGCGGCTGGCACAGACGACTATAAATAGCTCCACACAGACCTTCAGTTATTAGTGCGACTTTCACTCTGTTGATACAAGCTACAAGGTCTTACAAAACGTTAGTCACAAACATCAGCAAAGCCAAATCTGCCTAAGTATCCTTGTTCTCAAGGTCCTCAAGTAACACGGGCCACCAAAGAGCAAGCCGATCGCGTAGATCTTTGCTTGAGTTCACAAGGTGCAAGGCACATTAAGCCATGCTGGGTGTTTATCCACAAAAACTACGCGGTCTAAGCCGAAGTTCTATGTTAACAAGAATAATTCGAGTAACCCCGAAAGCTCCTAACAGTATACATTTCCTGATGGAAAAAAATCATCGAAAGTAAATCCAATTCATAAATCCGGAAATAAAGTATAAATTGAAAATTATCGACCAACATCAATATTATCAGTACTAGGTAAAATATTTGAAAAAATCATATACCAATGTGGCTTTCAACCGAAACAAATTTAATAACACTTCTAAATTCGATAACAAATGCATTAAATAACGCCAGTAGAGAGTAGATGTGATATACACTGACTTTGCCAAAGCATTTGATAAAGTTAATCACGACATTCTACTAAAAAAGTTGCATTAGTACGGATTTTTTTAAAATTTAATTGTTTTCTTCATATCTTACTTACAAAACCGTTTCAGTTTGTGTGTATGCATGCAAACCTGTCGCAATTTTTTCTTACTTTATCGAAAGTGCCTCAAGAAAACAACTTGGACACGCTGCTATTTCTGTTGTTTATCAATGACCTCCCACTGGTTATTAAATACTCGAATAGCTTATTGTTTGTCGATTAATTAAAGCTATTTAAGGAAATTCAAAATGTCATGACTATATCACTTCAAACAGATGTTGACTTGGAGCAATGAAAATAAATTGCATTTTAACATAAATAAATGTAAAAGCATGACGTCTACAATGAAGGAGGTATATACTGAAGCAAACTATTTTATGGATAATCAAAAATCACAAAATATTAATTGTATTACAATTTACAAATAATTTAAAATAGGATGAGTACATAAATATCGTTGGTAATTGAATTCAGCACTAAAAAGTTTAGGCTTCGTAATGGGTAAGACTTTCATATTCCAAAACATTATTTCTATAAAAATTCTGTACAACTCTTTGGTAAGATCAACATTAGAGAACGGTAGTAAAATTTCGAATTCCCGGTTAATACTTGTTGTATAACTTTTCTTTAAAGTTGTTTTGTATACTGACAATATTCAAAATGTTCACTCGTTACTGTCTGATGATTTTTGAGCTGTTTGTTTACCATCAATGAATTAGTGATATAATCTATGATACAATCGAGCTACTTGAACTATTGTTTTCTAACCTTTAACGTAATGTACGAGACAAGATATGCCTGCGTATGTTCTTTGTTGCCAATTATGACGTACTAACCTCACTTTCGTAAATAACACATGTTTTGCTATATAATTGACAACAACTTTAAATTTTTGTAGTTTGCTTTGTGAAAGAAATGAGGCTTTCCGAAATAGTGGTTTAGATAAACTAGTTTTATTTTGAATTCCTCACCTAAGGAACGAAACCTAATTATTTACTATATTGTTTATCAACTAGTCGTGCGTTACTAACCCGCAATTTTATAAAAATAATGTTCTTACGTTTTAAACAGTTATTATAACTTATGAGTGATCTGCATAGACTGGGTTAAACATTTCCATAATTCGTGGAAGCTTTGCATCCTCAGTTAGCTGTGAATGACAGTAAAGTATTTTTGAAAATGTATAGGTTGTTCAATAAACACTTGATATGGTATTTATTATTAAGGTAAGGTATGCAGTAGTTATTTTTAAAATAAAGACTGAAAGTGTAGAAAAACATAACTTGGAAAATTAACTATGAAAATGTAGCAGATGATAATTATCAGATCCTTTTTGTTAATACCATTTTCTCCCAACTTTTCTGTTTTATATATATTTTGCAAGAACAGAAATTTAATTAACGGAAATCGTTCGACTGTACAGAATGTGAAAGATCGGCAAGGTTGCAAAGTTTTTGCACCGTTCTGGCGCTGATATCCAAACTGCGATAGTCTCGAGGATGCTGAAAAACGCCTAAACCGGTTCTGCTTTAAATATTAAGTATCTCACGATTTTTGTCTGCGAAAGCGTGGCTGTGCACATAAAAATATCTCACACTAATTTGCGAAGCGATTACAATTAATTTTCTGTAGCCAGTGGAGGTTGATAGAAACCTGAAACTAATTGCTGGCGATCGCCTAGTTTAACGATCGAGATAAATTTGAGACGAAGCCCGTAATACGGTGGCACACAAAAATGGCACATTTACTCAGAGGAGAACGTGATTTGCGGCGGTTTTGCGCTGCGGAAGCTGGATGATTTTAATGGTGGGTTAGAAGCGATGATTGCTAATTGACAGCACTTTTTAATTGAGAGTAGGTGGTTTGGTGGGAATCAATGCGGTAAGATGTTTTTGAATAATGTTGATGGCTGTATTTTAATATAATGATTGGTTATGATTTAATCCTTTACTGTGGCAAACTATATTAAGGGGTTTAGTTAAGTTTAACGAAGAGGCATGTATTTGTTATTAATAGTATAGGTATTGTTTTATTAGGATTAAAAGTGGCACTTTGTTTGACCAGTAATTATGTTTGCAAGTCAAACAGAGTAACTTTTAATCCTAATAGTACATACTATTTTTTCTACAACCTAGAAAAGTACAAAATTATCAAAATTTTAGACGATTGATTACTTTTAACGTTTCTCATTTAAAAATCATTATGGCAACTGCATCCAAAGGCGAGCAGTTAGAACTTACTTTTAGTTCTTAGGAAGTAAAAGTACTTTTAATCATAGGAATTAAAAGTGTAGCAGCATACACTTTTCGTGTCAGTAAGAGAAACGTCAACTTCAATGACATATTTGGGTATTAAAAGTAATGCTTTCTAAGACGGTTGCGGAACATAAAAATTAATTCAGTGCCACTTAGTACTTGTTCCAATTTAGCATATTTCAGTTTTTCTTATTCAGTATTTATTATTTCTTCAATGATTTTTTAAAACCAACGCCTGCATATGATGGCTTACGGTTGAAAAGCATAACGAGGTGCATTGTCGTATTGAAGATAATAGTTTTGAGGCTCCTCATTAAAGATTGGTGCATTAGGTGGCTGTAATATTTAAATCAATGCGGTGATAAAGGTAATATTGTTAATTATTTATTTGTCCATAAACAGCATTACTATACTACTACATGCATTTTTTTAAAGCTTCTTTTATTCGTTACTGCATGAACGCTGTTTCAGATTAACCAAAGATCTGCTATTGATAGATAAAAAAAAGTGCAGTGGATTTACAAAATTTGAATAAAGAAACTGGACGGATTGGTTGTTACTTGAGTATTGCAACCATCAAATCAAACCACTCTATTTCAATCTCGAGAAGTTCAATTTAAATTTTTAGGTTCAAAAAAGTCTCTCCTTTGCATTTGAACATCTCACCATTACCATTTTAGTTGTTTAGCGATCCGATTAATGACTGAACTGAAAAATACAATGTCATTATGTGCATGAAAAAAATATTAATTAGTTACATTTTTGAAGAAAAATATAGTTATAACCAAAACAGGATATAAAAAACTAACAGTGCAGCACATTTTCCGAGCACTCAAAAATTCTTCGCCTCCTAAACGTATATTGGAATCGGTAAAAGTTCGTTAATTGAAACCCATAATTAAAGCGACGTGAGAAATCCGCTCATCATAATTGTTTGCAGCAGATTAAAGAGTGATCGTGTCAAAACAATTTAAAAAGAGCCTTAACGGTTCTGTCAATATGTTCGGAGCAGAACCGCGACGCGGGACGACGGGCTTCAAATTTAGTGATTATGGTTATTGCTAGTAATTATACGTTATTTTTCGATAATGCGGGGGTTTTAACGAAAAAGCGTCGTTTTGCTTTCTTTCGGAACCCAAACTTTCCACTTTTTGCTCTTCATGCGTACATGCCATCATGGCATAAACGCCATAACGGTAAAAATCCTGCAGCACGCAAACTGGCTCGATTTGAGACTTGAAATGTGGCTGCTATAAATTGGCAAAACTCCTTCATTCCATTACAAAATTATATTGTCGACGTCCGTGCCTACATAAAAAGAAGACGCAATTGAGAGATGACACTACATTCACGCTTTGTATCTGAGTCAGTAATTGCCATATGCATTTTGGAATGAATGCAAGGAACTAATTCGTCATGCACCTTGATAATAAATCACGAGGTACGTTCTAAACGAGCTCGTGCTGTTGCCCACACATTCAATTTAATGCGCAGGAAAAGAACAAGATAATTTATGTATAAGTGAAGAAGTTCGAATGCTTCCGAAAATCGCCTACTGCGATGCTGCCGTTGCAAAAAATACATAAATAATTTTTATGTGATCGCAATGAATCGAAATAGCCTACAGAACTAAATTCCCATTTAAAAATGCAGAACTGCCTCTGCAGCCAGATGAATGATTAATGCTTAGGAAGTGTAATAAATATTAAATTACTATTTTTCTGAGGCAATGCACACTTTATGAGATTTATTATTTTAACTCAACACAGTTACGAAAATTGGCACTCCGGCAACTCCTGTGCTATCTGATAAGTTGATAGGGTCTGTTAAAGTACTTACCGGATAAAGGAGAAGGGTTAGTAGATCGGGTCAGGAGTCTACTCGCCGTAAACTAATTTTGGTTCACAGAAGAGACAACCAGCCACGGCATAGAGTGGATAACCAGCTGATGATAATGATGAAGAATAAGGATAAATCTCAAAATATACTAAGAATAGCTAAACAGTATAAAAACCAAACTTCAGAATACCAATGTGCGACCGAGAGAATAGTCACCGTAAAATATAACATGTACATAATAGGAATGTAAATATAGCAAAGAAAATTGTAGACCGGAAAACAAACATAAGATAAAAATGTTATGTCCTGCAGCTCGGCGTGGTGATTCTGCAAATATTAGAGAAAGACAATAGAGAGGAAATGGCTAAAAAGAAAATCTAATAAGAAGTAGCAGCTGAAGTTCTAAGAGGAATGAAAGTGATACAAAGGAGTACATAATCAAGACAGAATCGATGTAAGAAGTTATTGTGGTAGAAACTTACTAAACAAAACTAACAACAAAAATTATTACTAATATGATCAACTCTAACATAACAATAGCAGAGGAAGAACAAGGATCCAGGAGTGGCAGAACATGTAGTGATGCACTTTTATAAGACAGTTAAAAGAGAAATCGGTAGAATATATAAGAAATGCCTTTGACAGAGTACGACTAAAAAATAACTTCATCCACTTGTTGTGTAATAAAAATGTTCCATTAGATATGGCCATCACGGTCGACGACGTTTATCACGACAACACAATGGAAACCAGAACAGTACGACAATTAACAGACCGCCGAAAGTTGGTACAAGTATGAGACTTACTGAGATTTCTACTGTTCAGTCTGATAATGCACAAGATTAAACATTAAAAACGTAGATCTAGGCAGCATACAATCTAGCCAGAGACGAAATAACAACTTACAAAAGCAAATCGAATAGAAGAATGCTTGAACGATAAAGTATGCAGGAATAAAAACTGCCATAAGAAAAATTACGGCGAACACTACAGAGCAAGGCCAGATGGTGCAAAGTCGAAAACATCAATGAAGATGTAAGAAAAAAGAGAACAGAATAGAACAACCACCATAACAGAATGGATAAGCACAGAGTAGTCAAAATAGCCAGATACCATTCCTCCATGGGACGTCAATCGGTGGTACGTTCGAGAAGACGATGAAAAGATAACCTGTTGTAGACTCATGCTTTAGAGGCCGACTGAAGAAAAAACATCCAGAATGCTGCTTATATGGAAGAAGAAGAAAAAGGAGAAGAAGACTCTTGCTACTTTAAAGAGCAAATGGCATTTGAAAGTTTTGAAGTTCTTAAAAAGTTTTAGAAGGCATAATGGATCGTATAAGCACAATAACTATAGTTTTTTCTTTTCTCCTTTACTTCCAGTTGTTTCATAATTTTTTAATTGGATTTTTTAAATAATTACACATTACAGCACTAACATATATACAAACAATTAGAATAATCTTTGTTTACGACTTCTGTGTCGATTTTTTTTATAAAAGTTATTATCGTACGTTGTTTTTTATTTGGTAGAACAATATTTGTAAATTTGTAACACTCTTTAGTTGCGCAATTGCACTTTATTCAAACTTAGTTGGTCGCCTTTAGGGATTATTTTAATTAAGCGGACATATAACACCATTTAACATGTAATATAAATATTTCTGCATCGTCAGGTACGCATGAAAACGCGCAATAGAAAGTTGATGCTGTAGAATTAAATAATAAAAAATTCAGTTTTCTATTCAAAATATTAGATTTAATTTTTTCCCAATTTCTTTTAGACAACATAAGACGATTTTTTTTCTTCTTTTTCATAGCTACAGAGATTATGCGATTCTGTTTTATGTTATGACCACGGCCGTTTTCTTGGCCGGCCTACACCTATTGGATTTCATATGAGGGCTTTCCTAAATGTTTTTTTCATTTCCCATTAGTTACATAATTAAACTGTATGTACGACTAAAGCAAGCTGCCAGGGAAGTTAGGGCGTAGCTTGACTGAAATAGAAAGGCTAAATCAAAGGGAGTATCTAATTCAGTGGTTCCCAAACTTATTTGGCTTACCGCTCCCCTACATTCTTTAAGCGAAGAAACAGAAAGATATTGTAGTGGTAGATTCTTGAGACTGATAATTATCTATAAGAGTACTTCTAGATAGGAAATTATTTTAAAAGAATAAATTAATTAGCAATTAAAAAGTACAAGGGGGGATTTATACATTAAAAGTACAACATAACTATTTGAGAATTGTTTAATGAATGATAGATTAGATACAGTTACCGTTAAATTGTGAATAGTTTATTAAAAAGGTTGGAGCATATAAGTTGATTTAGTTGGCATAGTTGTTTGGTAACATCAGAGCTTAGATTTTAATTTGTATTAACTGACAACCGGAATAACTAAAGTGAAAGCCAAACTCAAATAATTATCTGAAAAAGTAGGTTATGAAATGTTATAATAAAATATATCATATAGAAATTTGGTATAAATTATTATTATTGCTAGGGAACATGATATTTTTAAAATAACCAATTTTTTGCCTGTATTTGTAACCTGTATTTTGAGTAAAAGCAAATTTGAATAATAAACACCCTTTAATATAATGGTATTTACCTTCTGGATGGTGTATTAAAGGATGTGATAGAGTAAAATTAAAGAAACGGAAAATAAACGAAATTTAATAAACAGACTGAATAAATAAAGTAACAAATGGTATGAAGTAGAATAAAAACATTCAATAATGGTAAACAGTCACTATGTTGCACAACAGATGAAATATGTACGAACGGTTTTTCTAAATCTTCTTATCTTCTCTTCCTTGTTTAAGCTTTAACCGCCCCCTTATTTTTATTCACCGCTCCCCAAATGCACCCGAAGCTACTATCGCCCAACTGGATCGTTCCAGCTCCCCCCAAGGGGCGGTATCGCCCACTTTGGGAATCACTGATCTAATTGGATATTTTGATGACTAGAAAAACTTCGCGGCCCTAGTGTTATGTAAAAAAGACAGCACGGCTAGATTATAGTTGAAACAGAGGGGTGAGTCGGTACGCTAGGGGTAGCTAACTTAATACAATATGTTATTTCTTATTTGCCCAAAGTGCTACAAGTTCTTAACTCAATCTACATTAACCAGCTGAGAACTTGAAAGAGGATAGGGAAAAATCACAACTCTCCTTTGGAGGTGATGGGTAACGAGACCTCGCAAATGGTAGTTTACCTTCGTTGATTCTCAATGCGTCTGTTATCAGCCACTGTACCAAGTGCACAGAAATAAAAGAATGTAACTTTGCAAGTTATCAATTGAATAATGCACAAACCAAGTGACATATATAGGTGAGATTTAGCTCTGAATCCTAGAAGACGCCACTGCAGTGACAAACTATCTAACTGTACTTGTATCCAGCCAATGCCAGAGTAGTAAATATTATTAAACGACAGGAAATAACAACGCCTTAATGGGGCTAACGATTCTCACAATAAAATGGTGCACAAATTGGCAATAAAAAGAGTTGTACTTACAACATAAACCATGCAATTACAAACAATTATACATGGGCTGATTGCGAAACGTCCTTGTCTATGGCAGAATGTCACCCTTATGGCAATGGCAAGGTGTAGATATCAAAAGGGGGCGGAAAATAAGGTTTGCCCTTAAAGACGGTATCCACTCAAGTCGTGAGATTGAACAGCCAAAAATTGGGACCAGTTATCTAAGTACGCCGGTGCTAAATCCATTGTAATCCAATGTAATTGAAAAATACTCGACAAAACGGCACCTGGCCAAGATCTGCAATCTTCGTTATGCGTAATAATTAAATAGGGGGCTCCATTATTAATCCGACACTAGTCGATATTGAAGGGCTAACTCCCATTAAACGAGCAAGTAACGAGTACTCCCCGTACTTCACGTACAACCAGTTTAATTCGATACTTCGGGCTCAATCTTGAATAACCGGGAAGCGAGAGCAATATATATCATTCGTTAATTCAATGTTTTACTAAGTTCTGCTTCTTTAGTTTCTAATTCCCTTACGTGGCTATTTTAATTCGATGGTTTATGTTAAATATTTAGTCTGTGCAACGCCATGTTGGTGAGCATGTAGATCCATTCGGCTTTGCTTTGTAAAAATGTCGAGTATTTTGAAGTTTCGTCAGAGCAGTTTTTCAATCTGTAGCTAATTCCAGTGACGAGGCTGTCATCTCTAGTCTTCTTGACTTGCCCGATTTCCTGTTGGAGGAGTCTCCGTTAGTCGTGGAAACCTGGAAATTTCTATGTCCCGTATTCGCTCATTTCTAAAGTACACACAAAGCAGCAAATATATTGCTAAATTAAATAATTTGGTGTCTCCATGTCGCATTTACAACGAACATCAGCTAAAAAAGTTAGCTGAAAAATTAAAGTATTAGAATTTGCATGAATACAGTAGAATATTTGAATACATTTTAACAAATTTACTGAAATGTGCTTGATTTTTAGGTAAATATCAGATCAATAAAAGAATTTTAAGACAATTTTTATTATTATTATTGTAAGCTGCAATGTTTCATGTTTGTTGTACAACAGCTTTTTGTTTAATTATGTGCACTACTCATCACGAAGTAAATAAAAAACCGGTTATAAATTGTATCATGCCAAATTACAATAATCTTTATAATTATCATTCTTGATACTACGCATGTTTTTATATATTAAGACGGAATCTACTTTCAACAATCGTACTAAATTTTGTGCAAAAAAAACGAAAGGCGCCATTAAAAGTGCATTACGGTCATACTGCGGTTTTGACACAGCGACTGTTGAAATTGTTCAGCCGAAAGTGAACAGGCAGTGCATAAAACAAACAGCAATTCTTTTGTTGGAGGTATTTGGTTTAAGATTAGCTTGTTGACAGTTTGAGTGTGTTGCGCTAGGATGAATTAGGAGCAAAATATAATCTTAACTAGTCCATATTAATGCTCAAATTAAGTTTAAATATTTAGTGGAGAAGTTTAAAATTCTAGTTTTCTATTTACTTTCACAATACTGTTTAGTCACTTTATCGAAAATTAAAGTTTAACCATCGTTCAGATTCAAGATTGGGTGAGAACTTTAGTTGTTTAGTGCTCAGCTGTTCAGTAACTTGTAGTTGACCAGAAAACGCTTTTAAAATTTGACATAGATTTTAAGGCTTCGACTATACTCAATCAGAAACCCGATTGCTTTGCTATTAAATTTATAGCTAACCTACCTTGATCCCACTTTTTATCTTAAACATTAAAAGTAATTATTCGGGCTATCCGGACAGCACCTACACAGCTACTCGATAGATCTGATTTTATTGCAATAACCTTTGGCGTATCGAAACTGTTTCAACAAAGAGCCAAATTAATCAGCAATATCAATAAAGGAAGTCAATACAGAGTTATTGTAGATTAAAATCCTCTTATCAACCATTTATGTAGCTCATTTCGCATTAACCTGGTAATTAATTGCGGCAATGAACGAAGTTAATGAAAGTGTTGTGTTCCAAACAAGTAAAGATTATAGTTATAAAAGTCTTAATGTTCACACAACTCATATCCATCTTAAATTCGGATCGTTGCCTACTAACTGTAATTTGTTAAGGTGGCGTTAAAAGTATCTAAATTTTTAATGCAAATTATAATTCGCTTAATAAATGGAGAACAACCGTTAGTACTACTTAATTCTTATACAGTAGAACTCGGCTATAACGAATTCCACGGGACCGCTATATTTGTTCGTAATAACCGTCATTCGTTATACCCAAGAAGGTCATGATTTGAGCAAATTTCCCACTTCCGTATAATTTCTACTTTTTCGGAAACCGATAAAATTTTCCGTTTGACTCCCGACATTTTTCCACAACTAGAAAATGCGTAGGTACATACGGAATGTCAGTAAAGGAACGACCAAGGTACATCCACTTGAAGATTTTTGCAACTCCTTTTGTTGCGTTATAGGCCAACGTCTTATAGCTATTGTATTTTTAATCCTGTAAAGGGTTTTGTTAAATACAATAGCTAAGACGTGGCTATGACGCAACACTTTCGTTTTGCAGAATGCGATAACAGAACTGAGCCATAACATCAGGCGAAACCCATTATCGCTTTTCGAAGAACTGGATCCTGCAGGTAGCTGCAGGATTCTAAGAGAAACGGAGTTGCTTACAATGCCCACTATCTCGCGCTATTGTACAGAGTGCTAGAGAGAGCTAGAGAAAGTGGCCTAATACGAAATTTAACTGACCACTATTTTCCTAGAAAACCTTCCTTATTATAATGTTGCCACAACAAAATACCTAATATCTTTCAGTTACATTTTATTAGGAGATGAAAAGGATCAGTTCTGAGAATGTATTCTTAATTTTTGGTTCGTTATTCCCGTGAAACGAATTCGTAATAAACATGAAATACATGCATTAAATCAAATGTAATTCAAATATACCTTCAAAATTATTCGTTATAAACGTGAATTCGCTGTAACCGTGATCGTTAAAAGCGAGTTCTACTGTACATATACATATATCCAATCATCAAGGTAAATATCGATTGAATGTCCGTTGCAGCCCTACGTAAGAATATAAATTTACATAATGTATGTGATAACTTGTAAATTTCAGATATTAACCTACTGTAATTAAATCGGTCAATTTGAGATCAATTACACTACTTGTAGATCCATAGATTCGGGTTCGGGGCTAATTTATTCTTCCTAGATTTAGATCTGCCTTCATGTATAAATTTACAAACTGTCGATTTACCCAAAAATTCCGTAACGCCCCTTTGGTTTAAAGGTTGTAGATCAGAAACAAGACACCGGAGGAGTCAAGGCGATTAGTGGCCACACTTGTTCGTAAGCAAAAAGCCCACACCCAGACATGCAAATAAAAATAAACAAACATTGAGACATTTCGTATTAGATGTTCGGAATGATAGTACTTACAGGAAGTCCCCCCCCCCTGCGGCGCTCCCACTAGCATCTAGTAGAATATCTCGATCACGAATAATCTTCTCGTGTACCACCGACGTCCTAGCACTCATTTCGCTGAATGTTAGCTATACCAACGAGCTTCAACTCATGTCAGTGTGATTTGCATATACCGTTGCCGCCCACGCTGAAGGCCGAAGTTAAAGGCATTTGTCGGAAATGAGCATACCATGGCTATCCATGTGCGCTTTCGGGATTATTGATAAATGAGGTACTTATCAGGTTAAGGGTAGCACTAACACGGTGCTGATTGGGCACTAACCCAACAATAAAATAATGAGCAACCACTCAAATAACAACACTCTCCGCAATCAGTGTACCAATTGCAACAATGAAACAGTGTCCGACTCACATGCATCATAAAACTACATACAACGTCCATTGCAAAGCTACTCAAGCAATACTATCTACTGCAGACCTGATTATTTCATAATTTTGATTAATCCATGTAATTACCACAAGTCAACTCAAAAATAACCCTCTGTGGTATAAAATATCACATCCACACATGCACATTGTCAATCGGCAACCACCTAACTCCGAGGATTTTAAAAACAGCCATATAGCTGTTAATAGATATTAACGATACAAGTTTGATTATGAGCATCTTAACCAAACGAGTTTGATTGCCAAAACGAGGCGGTGAGCCGAGTTTTGCGGCAATCATACGAGTTTCGCTATGTGCCATAAACAAATTTGTATTGTTCAATATTTTATCTTCATCAATAAACACTGGTTCCATACATTTTTTTATATAAAAAGAGTGCGGTAATATTTATTACCGCACTGAGTGCGGTAATGAAGTTCTTAACGATACTAAAATTAATTTGGCTAAGAGTCTATAACAACACCGATGAAGATAAAATAACTTACTTTTCGGTTCAATAGAAATATTTACAACGTAATATACTTAAGCTGTTGAGTGAATCGAAGGTTTCTAATCATGAAAACACTAATAAATGAGGGCTGCAATATTTACAAATACAAAATAAAATGTTGCTAAATTAAATACTACATACTACCTTACTGCTGAAGATCATTGCACCCTAGAAAATCATACTTATTTACCACCTTACAATGAAAGCTAAAGTTTCCATAGTAAATAAAGTGTTATTCTGCAGTTTTAGTATCCTATAACCACAGTTATCAATTTGCAGCTATCAATAATTTGCAACATTATTGTCGAAGACATACTGACACGCAAAATTACATGACATTAAGGTATGCTATAAATTTAAGAAAATGGTAGTGCGATGCTCAATTCCCACCAATTGGGTCAACGGCTTAAAGCTCAGGGATCTGCAACATTTAAGTCATGTTAGATTAATGCGACCCACAAGAAGACACCATTAAATTCCGGATTAGTTTGTCCCGTGGCTAGGATGCGACGAATATAGAGAAGCCTCCGTTCAGCACATGAAAGATTTACGGTATTTTAAGGAGGATTCTGTAATCCATATTTAGAAATCTTAATAATGAAACTGCATCATGAAGTTTGTTTACAGCCGCTAAACTCCTCATTAAAGGTAGCCACATTAATTTGTGTTTGAGCACAGAATCTGCTTGTGCGGTTTGATTTATTTAAGTTATAAGCACTACAGGCGTAAGTACCTTATTAAGATGATTAATAACTTAAGCTTTGATATTTTGCATGGGACTTTTGCATGTGCCCTGGGTCTTCATGGTTTGTAAAATGAACCGGTTTTAATGTGTTTTGTAATACGCAGCATTAATTTGATCTAGTTAACTAGTAGCAATGGGATTAAGATAATACGCAGTATTGTGTGCAAACAAGTTTTTATCGCTATAAATATGAAAAGATTTATGCTTGACAGGTGTAGACTGGGCAATTGTGATTAACACAAATAATAGCAAAATGGATGCGTCAGTAGTTGGTATTCGGAAAATAATAGCCCACTTAAGATTTGAATAATTATTATCGATTCTCGTAACTGTTGAATTTAAATATAATTGGAAGATGTTATTTTGAAATTATAAAATATGATTGATAGTGTCTTCTTGTATAAAAACTATGAAAATAATTGGGTATTTATTTTCTGTAGACATCCAGACTAAACTGTGTTTCTTTTGAATGTCTGTTTATGAAATACAATTTTTACCATTTAAGATAAAGCTAAAATACAAGCAAAATATCAGTCCGAGAACATATACAGTTTTAAATATTCAAACAATAGCGGAATGTAGCATACGATACTAAATTTAAATATTCAAACAATAGCGGTATGTAGCATACGATACTAAATCAAAGTTCATTATCAAGTGCATGCAATTCCTGCATATGCAGTTTTGGTACAACTGACTCGAAGCTGTACTAGATACAAGCCACCAATGACACTATTACTATAGTGAGAGATATAAACGCACGAATAAGACACATTCTTATATAGGGAGCAATAACTTAACAAATAAATATTCAATATAAACGACGGAATGGTCAATGGTCACAATGGTTCCTGGCTTTCTGAACTGCTTGGTATACAGCATTATCTGTCAGTTTCAATCTTATTACAAGATTAAACGTTATTTACTACACAAAACAGGGCCTCAGATGGGAGTTAGGCCGTTACTGGACTTTACTTGAATAGGAAGCGTTTTAAGGTGGTGTCAAATCTGATGTATGACTACTTTGAAAAGGTTACAGTGTTCCAACATATAGATATTCAGCCCTGCGTAAAGTTACCCGGCTAAAAGTCATTCGAGATATAGAGATGAGTTTTTTGAACAAACGTTGGGGCTAGAAAAAGCTTAAAAATTGAGTTTCTTTGGTGCCACGGATTCTGTAATTTCGATTCTGGTTTGTTTCCTGGGTCGATGTATTCAACAGCGTCCGCCACTGGAATTTACTTTGATTGACAACTAAATGGGTCCACAACAAGTGGCGTTATAAATTAGATATAATCTAACAATATCAGTGAACTTTCAACGCACCCCTGTCTCGTTCTATATCTGTGAGCTGTCCATGGGATCCAGAAAGTTCTTTCCCCACACTACATTGGAAGGGAGTCAATATATATTTGATTTAGTTTTTTGAATGCTCCATACTCGCAGGTATATAGCAGAATCAGAGATAATAACGTCTTCACCGTCAGTTTTGTGGTGACAAGGGTGATTCCAGAGTATTTTCAAATTTCTGAAGCTGCCATGTCGTTTGTTGAGTCATCTTCCACTGTACTGCCCCCTTCGTTACTGACAAGCTATTCCCAGCATACACAGTTTTTCACGACTTCTTACGGCTTGATTGTCTGATTTCTGTTTTCTTGTTGTTTTGACGATTTCTAGAAGTTCAAAAAGTGCTAACAATTATTCTTCTGATTTTTTGCGAAGAGTGGTGTCCTGCGCTTAGTGAAGGTTGCTGATTTCAGCACCACCAGTGTTCGTTTTATCCTGCTAGCTTTCTATAGCTCGTTTCACTCTGACTATGCAGTACAGAGAACATACGACAATGTTATTTAAAGGCAAACTTCGCATGCTGCGTTGCCGCTTGTAGACCGCACTCAGGTATACTCAAAGAAATTTTAAATCTTTGTGTAAGCTGGGAAAGGCAGGTGTAGGTAGAGGATAATACAAATTAAGGTAATCGTTATTACTTTCTGATGGTAATCTGAAATAGTTATTGAATTATAAGTGCAATATAACTTAATATATCAGTAATATAGATAGGTAATTATGCTTGAAATGTAAATAATAAACATCCCTATAGATAAATAATTAGTATTTATCAGAACTGCAATGTACTTAATTACTAAGTTAATATATGAGGAATAATAGGTAGGTAATTAGGTTAATCAGGTCAGTATAATTGGAGGATATGTATATATAAGAAATCTCCTTGTATGAAATAATCAGTATTTATCTGTTCTTCAGCATTGAAATTATGCTGATTGTTATTGTTAATTTTGATATTTATTTGTGGAATGGCTGAAATTGTGAAATGGAAACGTGGAAAAGCGCTCGGCTTGTCCGAAAATCAGATTGTGATGAATCTTATAAATTATCATTCACAGCACGAAAACCAAGAATCATTTTCAAGTGTTATAAAAAAAGTGTCTGATATGAGCGGCTTTTCCGAAAGAGTACTTTATAAAGTGCGAGCTGAGTGGAATACACCCGTTGGGGTACAACCTCCAAAGGAAAGGGCTCAAAAGCGTAAAACTAGTTTATGCCGCGAAATAAATTACGATGAAGGAGTTAGATGTGGGATCCGTAGAATAGTGCACCAGTTTTTTCGGGACAACACACCACCTACAATAAACGCAATGTTAAGTATTGTAAATGGCGACGAGGATTTGCCCAATTTTTCGCGGTCCACTTTGTTCCGTTTACTGCATGATATGGATTTTGCGTATGTCAGACGTGGTAGAAATTCAGTTTTGATCGAAAAAGATGAAATCATTTCGTGGCGCCATCGGTATTTACGTCAAATTCGTAAATATCGTGAATCAGGCTACAATATTGTGTATTTAGATGAATCGTGGGTGAATGTCGGACACAGCGTCTCAAAGGAATGGATAGATACATCTATAAAATTGCATCGAGATGCATTTAATCGCGGACTCACAACGGGCTTGAAAGCACCTACAGCTCGTGGTCCACGATTTGTCCTGTTGCACGCAGGATGTGCAAATGGATTTGTTGTGGGGGCAGAGATGACTTTTTTGGCAAAAAAAATACCCAAGACTACCACGATGAAATGGATGGGCCTTTGTTTGAAGCGTGGTTTGAGAATGACTTATGTCAGAATTTGCCAGAAAGAAGTGTTGTGGTAATGGACAATGCTTCTTATCATAGCAGAAAATTATAAAAAATCTCCAACACCTCTTCAAGAAAAGAAGAGATTCAAGAATGGCTTCGATTGAAAGATTTACATTGTGAAGAAGACTATTTAAAAAGCGAATTGCTTCAAGTGGTGAATACATTCAAAATAAATTATAGTTGGTATAAAATTGAAGAAATTGCAAATCGGAAGAATGTTAAGATTCTAAGGCTCCCACCTTAGTACTGCGAATTAAATCCGATTGAACTGGTTTGGAGTGAGGTCAAAAGGTATATAGGTGCACATAATACGAATTTTAAGAAAAATACCGTACGCAATTTAATCCGCGAATCTTATGAGCGAATCACACCAGAGAAATGGCAAAACGATATAAGTCATGTAATAAAAACAGAAGACAAAATGTGGGAAATCGACCGTGTGATGGACGATATAGAACCCATTATTATAAATATAAATTATGAGGATTCTGATGATAATAGCGAAGAGGACAATAATTATAGTGAATAATCAAAACCAAAAAAGAAATACATTAATTAGTATTCTTTTGTATCAAATTCTATTAAAAACCATGTTCATATTTATTTTTAAGTATGTTACAACAAATTGTATGATCTAATTAAAATTGTTTTTATTTTAAATGTCGAAACTCAATTATTGTGCATTATATGCTGCTTTTTTCAAATTGACGCAGAAGCGACAAAAAGGGTTTACTTCAACAAGGTATTGACAAATAAGCCGATTGCAATACAAAAGCCGGATTTATTATGATTGACGTCTTCGTGTTCAGTTTTAAGCGACTTGCTGGGGAAATATGGCAATACTGTAGCCCTATCCCTGTACACTGCATAGTCAGAGTGAAACGAGCTATAGAGTTCTGTTTACGATTTATTACTCTGACGTGTTTTAAAGAGTTTGATACGATTTACATTTTATTTTTATTGTAGTTTGTCGATGCTAAAAGCTATACAGTAAAAAAAACAAGTGTTTTGATACTCCCATATCCTTTATAATTTGCCAAAAATTCTTCTATTTAAGACTAGCAAAAGTCATACAGTCATAAGTTATACAAAAATCGTTGGCCTTTTATTTGATCTGCATGATGTTGTACCAGCTTGCCATAAATAAATTTGCTTTTAGTCTGTCATTTATTACGTATAAGTGCATTTAATTAGCAGGGTTCCCAAATCTTTAGGTAATTAGTGTGATACATCTTGTTTTTTTACATATAACCTTAATAACTTCTGCTGTGTAGCACCTTACTGGGAATTTGTTTACTTTGAATCTTTTTAGGGCGTATTCCGAGCTCTAAGCGTAACTCGATTTTAATGATTACCGTCGTACAATTTTCTCCAAAGAGACCCTTGGAATATCTTTTCCATATGTCCAGCATACCCTTTATGTCTATTACTATTTTGCTGACCTCATTTCATATAGCCCAAATAGGGAGGAATACATTCTTTTGTCATCCTCTTGAAAGATTTGGCCTTTTGCCTTTGATGTTATTATTGTCAGCATATGTTTAGGAGTCCAAATTTTTAAGATATTTGTTCTTATCATTCTTGCATTATTTTTTAATGGTTTATTTTAATTCATTCAGTCTTAGTTATTATTATTTTCGTATATCGAACCGTAACATTCCCACAACTTGTAAATTAGTAGGTAGCAGAACTGCAGTTAGGTATAATGCAGGAAACTGCAGTTCGTTAAGAAAACACCACAGAAAGCTATATCTACAGTTAATCAAGTGCGACTCTATGTATTAACTGTATAAATACATGTTTCTAAAATAATGATGAGATAATTCAATAATCGAAGAAGATAACGTGGATAGAAGTGTGTACAAATTAATATACACGGTGAGTTGGGAGGAAAATACCAAACTTCGAGAGTGTATTCTACACATACATGACATACTATGACTAAAAAACCTAAAAGTTCTTATTCAATTCAAGAACTTCTGGTACATTTAAAACTAGCTAGAGAAAGTGGGAATAGAACATTCTATGATAAATTGGTAGTTAAGGAAGAGAGCTGGACATTGGACCAGCTAGAAGATAAGGAAAAAAAAGGGAAGAACTGTAAGTCAATGATCGTTATAATTCCAAAGAAATGGAGCTGAGTGGAAAGAAGGTGACCTCTGACATTCATGCCACTAATCTTTCAAAAAACTGCTAACACAAAAGTTATAGGATGGGAAGAAAGATGACGAACGCTATGAGATAAGTGCTAATGATTTAGAGACTACAAACACGAATTAATTAATAGAAAATATATTAAGAATTTGGTTGTTGGAACGTAAGAACGAATCATGCAAGTGGAAAAACAAATCAAATAGTGAATCAAATGATCAAGTATAGAATTGACGTTTTAGGGCTAAGCGAAGTAAAATGGCTCGGCAACGGTGAAGTAATAACAGAGCAGGTATACAGTGCGGTATTCTGGTAAATGTGGAGATAACGCCACACGCGAATATGGCGTTGCGTTTATGCGCTAAGCAAAGAAGCTAAAAAAGCGTTTTTGGATTGGGAAACGATTTCCGAGAGAGTAATTGTAGCTAGATTTAGGGCCAAATTTTTCAATATTACGATAATAAACACGTACGTTCCTACAGAAAATGAATTATATGTAAAAAGGAAGAATAGTACGAAGAATTGCTATCAGTGTATGATAAACAACGAAACAGTTATAAGCGAGATATTAGCATTCTAATGGGTGACATGAACGCAATAATTGATAACGAAAATGAAGGCAGGGAAGAAATAATGAGTAGGGAAAGCAAGCTAAAAGTACACGGGAAAATGTTTTTGGACTTTTGCACTATAAATGACCTATTAGTAGGTGGCAGTATCTTCCCATATAAGCTAATACACAGTCACTTGGATCGAACCGGGAGGAAGGTGACAAATCCAAATCGATCACATAGCTATAGAAATTCGACGCAGAAGTTGCCTTTTAGATGTTAGAGCTATGCGAAGAACAGACATAGACTCTGACCACTTCTTAGTAAGGGTAAAAGTAAAAATTAAAATTAAGGCTGAATATAACACACCGTAGAAGACGGTAAGATATCACCCTCTTTATCAAAAATGACGAGATACAAGGTGACTATAATAGACGGCTGGAAGAAAAGCACAAGCAAGAGACAGGGTTCGACAACTTGAATATAGAGGAAACGTGACAAAAATATAAAAATATATTGAAGAGCACATCAGAAGAAATAATTGGAATTAAAAAGAGGAGTGACAAACCATGGTTAACTGTGAATACAAAAAAAATTGATAGAAGAAAGAAATAAAATAAAACAAAAGATATTAGCCGCTAAAACACAAGACAGAAAAGAAGCGTTAGAGCAGACATATTCGAGCACAGACAAGCAAATAAGAAAGAGTGCAAGAAACGGTAGGAGGAAACAACAGAAAGAAATATTAATGAAAGCAGAAGAGGCAGCTAGAAAAAACGATATGAATGGAGTGATGCTTAAATCACAAGAAGACATTACGAATAGATTGAATTGTTTAACGAAATTTACTCAAAAAGTGAAGCTAATAGCGTGATTATTCAAATAAAGAGATAGAACAAGCTATGAAGCTTTTAAAACCTAATAAAGCAGCTGGCCTTGACGACATACCAGAAGTATTAATAAAATCAGGCGCAGAGATCAATGTTCATATGCTACATCATTTACTGAATAAAATATAGACAGAAGAGAAAATCACCAAGGAATAGTCAATAGGAATGATTATTAACATACCCAAAAAAGGTTACAGCACTGAATGCGAAAATAGGAAGGCTATAACTATTCTAAATACATCAAGTCAAATCCTATCAAAAATAGTATTAGAGAGATTAAAAGATGCACCATTGGCCACTCTGACAGAAAAGCGGGAGGGATTTAAACCGAGAAGAGCCTGTATTGATCGCTTTGTTACCATACGAATAATTTTAGATGAATGCAATTAATGGCAAAAAGATGTATACATGGGATTTGTTGACTTCAAGAAAACTTTTGACAAAATAGACAGATTGAAAATTTGGAAAATACTAAAAGAATATATACTTCTTGCAAAATATATCAGTATTATAAAATTATTATTTGAGAATTACAGAGCTTGCATAATGCATAATGGAGTGAGGTCAGACAACTTTATGATAGAAACCGGGGTTAGGCAGGACTGTATTCTGTTAGTAATTGACTGGGTAATGAAGAAATCTACGGGCAACAGGAGAGGATTAGCATGGAGATGGGATAGGAAACTGGAGGACCATAGAAATCATTTACAGAGCATGCTAAACAAATTAAAGATAAATGCGCTTACTGTTGGGCTTGAAACGCATACAAAAAAAAAGTTCGTTAAAGACAGACCATGCAGAAATGATAGAAGTAGAATTCGAAGAGAAAAAACTGCATAATGCTGAAAGTTTCACATACCTCGGTAGCATACTAAAAGAACAGGGAGGATGTCAAGGCGACATAAAGATAAGGGTATATAAGGCGCAAAACTATTACAAAATGCTACATAGAATTTGGGTATAAAATCAGCTCTCAACTATTACGAAGATCTAAATTTTTAAATCAAATGTTATTAGCGTACGTCTGTATGGATCTGAGTCGTGGGCCCTAAACAAACAATAGACTAAGGAAATTCAAACATTTTTTTACAAGTTCGTAAGAAAAATAATGAAAATATATTGGCCTAGTGTCATCTCCAATATAGTTCTATGGGCTACTATGGAATAAGAATCAATTTACAGAACCATAAAAAACAATCTCTTGAATATAACATCAGAGGTAAAAAGAAACGGGACCGACCAAATTTGACCAAGAGAAGAAATATACTGAATGAATGTAAGGATAAGAATATAACATGGAACCAAGTGAAACAAAAACATATGTACGAAAGTAGAGGGAGAACAACTCAACCGTTTAAAATACAAGTGAAAGTGTATATTAGTATAAGACTGACCTCATGCTAATTAACAAACTTGAAACGTCTTAGGGCGCCCTATGATCCCTTGAGGATCGTACGTAAGAACTGGTAGTACCTAATAGATATCAAAATTTTTCGTTTTTAAGTTAATGCAAACATTTTTATAACATAGAGAAAACGTATCATTACGCCGAGGCAATTTTGACGATGGAAGAATCTCACTAGACAACCGAACAGTAGAGATATAAAGTTAGATTAAGCTCTACCAAAGCTAGTGATGGTATGCATTATCGGAGCTGGAATAGAGACCAAGCAAATGAAAAACAAATTTGAGCACAAATAAAGACTTTAAGAGCAATAACGAACAGGACAATAAGAAATAAAACACCTAATACAGAATGTCGGGAAAATGACGTTGTTGGAGAAACGACAAATGAAGAAGACAACGGAAGGAACACATCAAGGAAATGTGGAAGACTGATTAACGTTAAGAGCAGTAAGTGGCGAATCAAACTATTATTTAGTACCTGCAAATCGTTATTACTGTCATTCAACATCAAATTAGATTTTTTAAACTCAATTTCGGAGATCTGTGAGTAAGAATCACTTCTCATTAAAATAATTGGATATTTATAAAGTTTTGTTCGGCACACTTTAGATTTAAATTTACTTCGACACCAGAACAAATCTCCAAAATAAACTGTATGGCATATCAATGATTTCATCTAATTTTCCACCTTTGAAATCCGGCGAAAAGTACTTGTAAATAAGCTCGAATGTTAATAAAAAAATTAAAATTGTCTATTAATTCATCAACAGAGAAATCGAGATAGAAAGCAGATTTTGATATTGACCTACCGAAACGACTTTGAAATTGCATTCGAATTAGCGATTTCGCTTTCACATTTTTCCTCTTTGCATATTTGATTAGAATTTACCTTTGCATAATTACTTAGTATTTGGCAATGTTTTTAAACTAAGCGTTCCCTCTGATAAGATCTAGCAAAAGCGATGTGGAAAATGTGTATATCAAAACGGTAATTATCTTAATATTCATATCAATAATTCGTAATTGAGAGATAAATACGAGAAGTGGATATGTGTTTTAATAGATTGGATTTTCATGCATTATGTATTGCAATACCTGTCAATATAAATGGGGCGCGCGTATCATTAGCTTCTTAATGATCTCGATAATCTCATCTAATGACTTCGCCTGCTGTAAAAGTTTCAGTTTTAATCACCACTGCTTGTCTGCGCACTTATGCAAAGCAGAGTTGCATTACTTGCTAGTAAGATGTTAGCGTCCGATATTATTATTATTCTCGTATGGGTTACACGAGTTGCAGCAGGACCTGTACGATCAAGACAGCTTTTAGTACCGAGCATTTCAGTGTAAATCCGCGACTTTATGGAAGACCCTACAGCGTTCCCAAAGCGGTAGTTTCTAACTCGAGCAATAAATTTAAATTACGTGCACTTATTAGAGCCTACTTCTGGCATATGAGCTGCCCGGAGGCATCTAACAGCGAACTGGCAAGTGCTCCAAATTCGCACCGAGGTGTCCCATCCACCGCCCTAGGCCAGCAGACAAAAAGTGCAATTTTATGTGTTATAGTTGCTGCGGTGAGAAGTGGACGTAGGCGGCGCATAAAGCAGGACGTCTTTGTATTAATATTAGTGAGAGCCAGGTCATACGAAGAAGGTGCCTTTCCTGAGTCAAAGAAGGTTTAAAAAACCACGCCATGCTTACTAGAAGCGCTGCATAAACAGTACAATTAAATTTTCTAAATTTTTGATTAGCAACTTTTGGAAATTTTCCTCAAATTTTTAATTAGGCCCACAAAACTAGAAAAGCTTCGATTTTATTTTGTATTATAGAATAGGTTAATAAACGTTCAGTAATAAAAGAGCATAAAGAAATATGATGACTTTCTGTGGAAGGGTAAAAACCAAAAGCATAGTATTTAGCAAAAACTAAAGCAAGATTTACATCTTCAAATGAAGTGAAACGAATTAAAAAAAAACAAAGAAGAGGTGGAGGCATGTTCGTTAATTCTGCTTTCTACGCCATGCATAGAAAAGTAAGAAATATGTATGTCCGGGGAAAACGAGTACGAGAACCATGAAATTTGATATAAAAAGTAGAAAAACTAAGTAATAAAGAAATAAGAATAAATTCTATTAGACGCGTAGAAAAGAAAAACGTATATACAGTATATACTGTATCAAACTATCAGAAAAGTGAAGACACAGAAAATAAAGTAATAAATGATAAAAACTATGAAATAATGACAGATATGGCAAATGAAATAATACGATCAATAAAAAGTAGACAGAGAATATATGGTCAGAACTTTTGAAAACTGGAATTGAACAGCTGAGAAGAGCAACAGAAATGTCAGTACGATGAGAAACATAATGGACAACATATACTCACAAAAAAAGAAAAACATTGTTCCAACACGCAAGTGTTTTAGTACTGTTTGTACACAACACGCTTGTCTCTCGGAATTGCCTTTGAATTGCCGTACAAGGCTTAACAGAACCTGGAAAAATGCGAGAGATAAGAAGAACATCTACAGAATTACAGTTACATATACAATGAGACCAAATAATAGTAGTAATTTCCTTAAGAGCTATAATACTTTTATGCACAAGTGCCGGGAGAGGGGGGGAGGAGCTAACAAATTCCTAAATGTAGAAAAGGCAACTCGAAGTGAAAGTTTAACTCAACGCTAATAATTCAGCGTTCAGTATGACCGAAACACTTGTAATCACACTTTCGAAAACACTCACTGCAACATATAGTGCAATTTCAGTTACCTTAAGCAGCTGGCAGTGCGTGATGTGCTGATGAGATGGATTGCCCTTGGAGACGGTTGTCACAAACCCAAGAGAAAAATTACTTGCAGAATCAGTGAGTTGCTGCTGGAGTCGTTTGCCGTCAGAGATGGAGGACTGGAGGATCCAACTTGAAACCTGCGAACATAGTTTGGCGCTATTAGGCTTTTGATGACCTAATTTCCCGCATCGCGCACTGTAATAGATACGATTACTTCTCCCTAAATATCGATACGAAGGAGCACTTTTGTTATAGCCTGACTAGGACGCCGCGCCTAGCGCGTAAAACGGTTGCTCTAAAGCGACGCTCTTGCTTTGCAACCAAGACTTAACAGCTTGGGGGGGGGGGGTCATAACATGTCAAAAATTCAGATCCACTTTGCCAATACCGGCTGAAAAATAAGACCTCACCTCTTTGGCCGAACGTCAGCACAAGCAGGCCGAATTGGCCAGTGTTTGAATTTACTTAGCCTTTACTCCGTCTTAAGCCTGGAGATAAAAAGCCCTGCAGTGTAAAAGACAAAGAAAATCCCCGATGCATCGTCAGCGGTCTGGCAGGCGCCGTCCAGCTGCAAGCTAAAACATGTTCACAATTGCGACTGAAGCACTGCACAGAGGCCGACTCGCCCAAACAATTGAAAATGAAATTGGTCACGGCAAGATGGCGTTACGAGGAAAAAGTAACTTAATGATCTGTTCCTTGTTATCTAGAGACACTGAAATGTGAAGGTCTGAAAAAATCTCAGAAAGTAACATTTCGGAATTACAATACTTCCTTCGTTTTTTATACGAGGGAAGTAACAAGTAACGAAGAACGCAGGAAGCAGGATACCCGATAAAGGTCTAATATTAAATGATATGGGACATGCGATGTTTTGCAAAGAGATGGGAGAAATAAAAGCCTCATACATAGAAAATAAGGGATTGTACAAATTGCCACAGGAAATAAGGGAGGAAATAAAACATTCTGCTTAAGAAGAGAAAATTGTATGAAGATGAAGAACTGTGAGTAAAGTAAAAGTATGATGGAAATGAGACATAAAGAACTATAAGTAAGATATAACATACATAATCAAAGTAAAATTCAAAATTTAACTTTTAATGAGTGTAGCTCAATGACATTAATGAACTAATGTGAGTATATGCTGTTGGAGGGGGAAGATATTTACGAGGCTATTGAAAATAAGACTATGGACAAAATTAATATAAAGATATTGATTGAAAGAATAATTATAGGGTAGAAAAAAAGAAATATTGAAGAATTCAGAGAAATGACAATGAACGGAATGAAATAGCGAAAGTGAGTTATTCCGTCAAGAAACGTTGAATTGGGAAAGAAAAATTAGAACGTGATGGCTTATTTTTTATTCTTAATTTTGTATGAATTATTTAAAGGAATAATTCTCGTCTTTATTTATTACTGCGTTACCTAGTTATTGGCAATCAGTGTAAATTTTGAATTCCTGTTTTAGGAAAGGATTGTCTTTAAAGCTATTAAAAAGTGTCTATATAACTCGTAATGTTATTTTTATTTCATTTCTCCAAGGTGGAATGAAGTTACTTTCAGTTATTTTCTTCGAATCGTTATTCCAATATCTAGTAAACACAATAAGCAAGCAGTCACAGTACAAATTGGGTTGCTCCGTATTAAACTCATTATTTTCCTGTTTTGTTGTCTTTAGTGTTGCCACAAGACGAAGCTAGATAAGATTTTACCCATTTCGATTTTGAACTCGAAAATTATTAAACGTCGAATCTCGATCTCGACCTCGAGAATCTCGATTCTAGAATTTAATATATGTGTGTACCGAATTGACGCAGTTCCGAGGGTGTAACGCCCAAAATATCACCTACGCCAGGGCTGTCCAACTTTAAGGGGCCCAAGGGCCACTGGAAAAAATTTGAAGGTTGTGAGGGCCGCATCATAAAATGTGTCGTATGCGACTTTGTGAGTGATTTGTAATAAATATAAAACGTGTATATTTCAATACTAATTTTTATTTATTTAAGCTTAGGTTACATTACAAAAAGCATTGAAACATAAAAAGAGATATACAGGGTGTTTCCTGAAGTAACCGACAAACTTACACCATATGTTATAGAAGTGATTCTATACAACAAAATTCATATTCACTTTTGGTTAATTCCTTTCCGTTCTTGATATACCGCCAAAATAAAAAAATACACCAATTAATGTAAATTTACGTATAGAAATGTGATGTTTCACCCCCTTACTAAAGGCGTCAAAGATTTACCCCTCGGGTTAAACTCAAATCGGAGAAATACGTTCACTTAAATATATGTTCAATTAGGTAAAACACCAGATAATTACCAAAACAAATATGTTTTTAGCTAGTTACAATGATTAATTAAAAATAACTCTGAGTTGCACATTATTTAAAATGAACATGTTTTTCTGGAGCGGTGTCTGGTTTCGTTAGTCGAGCTGCAACCCAATGCACCGGCGAGTGTTGCGGGTCCCTATTGGTAGTCCGCCGGTACGCACGCCGATTCTTCGGGAAATGGGCTGAGTAGGTCTTTTGTTCCTGCAAACTTGACCTTCCACTCAACAGTGATTTTAAGCTATAATTTTCCGGTGAATTTAGCGATTTTAAGGGTTACCTGGGGCGGGCGTTAGTGCCTAAATCCTGGTGCAGAGGTTGCTGGTACCTTACGACACCTAGGCGTCTTTCTTGGAGCGAACGCGGTGTCAAATCCTGCAGATGGAATTTTTTCGCCTTGAGCCGGAAAATGATGTTGACATTCCCCCGGTAGGGACTCTAGCCGCTCACAAGCGGGGTAGAGGCTGCGATTGCTACAGGTTACATGTTTAGGTATTAGTAAAATGAGGTTATGAGGAGTATTTCACCTCTCGGGGCGCCGGTATTTGCGTTTAAAGAATTAGGCGGTCGGAAATGGCTTTTAAGCAGTTAGCTCTGCAAGAAAGTACAGCGTATTAAGACAGGGTTAAAGCCTCAGAGATTCGATTTCCCAAGAAAGTTCAACAATCAAGGTAAAATCGAATTCTAGCGGTCTTGCTCTTGCGGATAATTTGAGCTTCTCGTGCTAACAGTACAACACGTCATCTCCCTTGAAGCCTGGTCTGGTAAGGGTTGGAGGCCTACTCAATTAGATAGTTCAGCGTGTCAGATCGGAGAGCCCAGGTAGAAAAGGAGAGGACAGGATCAGGACTGGTGGACTCAAGGGGGAATTCGATCCGCGGGCCGCAAAACTATCCTGGCGGGCCGCATGCGGCCCGCGGGCCTCATGTTGGACAGTCCTGACCTACGCAATGTATTAACGCTCTGGGTTTTCCTTGTTGATATTTATGGCACTCTACGTACTTAGAAGCGCAAAGCAGAGGGGAAGCCTATTCTACTTCGTTTTTATTCGGATTTTAAAAATACTATTGTGGTTTATTTGCCTTGGCCCTACGTGCCTCGACAACTAAATCCACATTATTGATAAAAAGCTAACTTAAATGCTTTGGTATACAAATTACTATTATTTCTTAATATTTCTTATCTTTCGCAGAGCTTGATCCTTCTGTGAGGTAATTCAATCAGAAACTGTTCAGTTGAGAAACACTTTCCAGTTTAAGGTAGTATCTAATACGGTTTGATTATTCGTAGAAAAATGTAATTAGCTGTTATTTCATCGTGACCATTTTTTGCAATTTATATTGGAGGTCTTCTGTTATTTAAAAAATGGACAATCTTGCAAAAGGTGTAACCCAAGACTTCTAACTTAAATAAAACTATCTAGAAGTATTGATATAAACGTTTGCGTCAATTTATATATTATATGCATCTCTTTCCTTTGACAATTGATGTATCGTATGAAGTATCTGCTCCAACATTTAAACATTTTAAAGTAACTAATTGACTGCAATGTTATTGGTTACATTTGACTGTTAGTAGGGTTGAGCACCTGCTCCACTGACTCGATAAAAAAACAAAAAGAAACTACAGGTGCGAAGCGTGTCGCTGAACCCGTTGTTCCCCAACTTCACAAAGCCAAACTCCTTAATTAGCAGTTTAACTCCAAGGTTTGCCAAGGTATAAATTATGGGGAAGAGGTTGAGACAGACGGATAAATGCATTTGCGAAAACGTTAAAAGGCTATTATCGGCGGGTAAAAACTCTTTTATTTTTAGTGGTTACACGATGACGTGTTTCTAAAGCGTACCCATTCAGACAAAGTATTATGTGCGTTTAATTGCTATAGCCTAATCATGAGTGGTTCAAAAAGTTTATTCATGGTGCGATCCCATCCGTACCTGCAAAACGCTTTGGCCAGCAACAATTAGATGGCGGTTGGGATTTTTAAAATTAATAAGTAGTGCAATAGGAAAAGGCTTTATTGCAAAATTAGTATAAAGGATGAGTTTCGCAAAGATCATTTCCACACGCGCGTTGCATACTATTTTCCTTACCAAGGTATCCCATTCTGCAAAAAATTTGGTTTTTCAATTTGAAATTTTGAAAAACAATTACATTTTTCAGTCTTAGTCAATCATAGTATGCTTATTAGAGTGCACAAAGTCAGTACTTTCTGCACCGGAGTAGAACATAGTACTCGTATATTATGGGACAAGTGGTTGAAATAAAATTTCAACGTTGAGAGTGGTTTTTCAACGAGCAAAGCGAATTGAAAAAAGTAACTCGATACATTGAAATTTCATCAGCCATGAGTTGCATATACTATTTTTTCTACGAATTTTTAAAATAAACGTTAATAAACCATTCAAACGTCAGTAAAATGTGATATTATACCACAGGATAATATGTTGGTGGCACTGTAAGTCTATGTCAAATTCGAGGTTAGCAGGTTAGGTTTTGCGTCAGTCTGTGTCAATTGAATGTCAAACAGTTTGAAATCCCGGTAGTCCGAACATTTCAATCTCTAGTGGTTGAAATGCGATTTAAACCACCGGAATCAATCTCAATGTTTAAAGACTTACTTATACATTAGTATCATAATATACTATTGTACTGTTATATGTTTTCAGCCCTTGCTTGCAGCTCGCGCTGTAATTTACGTGTGCAAGTATAAAAGTATCTCTTACCTCTCTTAATACATTATTTGTACTATTTTGTACTGTGATATCATCAAAAATGTACTCATTTTCGTGTCACAATGACAATTCTACCGCACAAGTGTTTTAATAGTTTGTATCTACTCCAATGGGCTAAGTAACTCATTACGTCACTCATTTGACACTATTTTCGTTAGGTAATGAAGTTCATTACATCACTCAGCTATGTAATAGCTTCATTACCTAACTGAGTGGTGTAATGGCTTCATTACCTAACTGAAAGAGTTTCAAATGAATGACATAATGACATTTACCTACTAAAATATTTTGGAAAATGACAGATCTGACATTTCTCTTAATTTACTTTTCTCAATTTTAGGCAGTTGTAGATAAAATTTTGTACAATACATGTGTAATAATGCATCATTAATATACTTGTGTGCTTAGATAACTCGTGCTACGCACTCGTTTGTAACTTACACACACGTATATTAATGATGTTCTTATCCCACCTGTAAAGTAAATAAATAACTATTATCTACGACAGTATGTAAAATTGACTTTTAAGTTGGCGGTTTTAAGTTTGTAAAACGACTGTTTAATAACATGTTTTCGTTAGTTCACGTCGTCAATAGCAACGGTTTAAAAATGTTTAACCACTCAAAATTACGACCGGTTGTTAGTAATCCTAATTTACATTAAAAATATTTTTTATGTTTACCGTGTTTTCTAGATTTTATCGTAGATATAATATTGTACGATACACATGCGTAAAGCATCTATAGTCGCTCGCGGGGCTTAAAACGCTAACTCACTCGCGTTTTAACTCTGCCCCACTCGTGGCTAAAGACTAGCTTTACGCACTTGTATCCTAAATTACTATTCTACGGTCGTGTAGTTTATAATGTGAAAAGTAACTGTTTATAGCAGTTTCAATTTTAGCATGCGAATTACTTCTTTTTGTGGTTATTTTAATAGTATATTACGTCACACTTTGTCGTAAATTGGAACGTCAACGTAACTTAAATATCTAATACAATCTGAGAGAACATAATTTTTATATTTCTGTTACGATAGTAAAAAATAGCATATGACATACAGATATAAATGCTATTAAATCAGTAGCTGCATTAAAAGCACTCAGCTTCCCGCCGTGCCCTTAAACTCGCTGCATGTTATTTTAAAGCTTACTTATGCAGTAGTATCACAATATAGTATTACCACACCTAAATGAATGCGTAACATATTTACCACACCTATTTGACAAAAAATAAATTCTGACAAATTCTTTCCAGTAGTAATTTGTTATTAATATAAAAATTAAAATAAAGCTGGTTTAAAATGTTATAACCTCAATCATACAAACAATATTGTACATGACTTTTGCTTAAAGCGATTGCTATTATGAACTTGCTTTCTTAAAGCTCTCTGCTACGTCTCGAGCTTTAATATCGCTCGTTCATAATATTCGATTTTACGTACTTGTTACGTAAATAACTATTTTACTTTCGGTATAAAACTCTCACTTGTGCACTTCAAGACAAATTTTGGTGACCCAAATAGAATGTTTGTTTGTAATTTTGGGAAAGCTATGTGATATTAACTGTTTCAATTTTCTAAAATTGCAACAGTAGCAAATATTGAAATGCACTTCTTATTAAGGGTACGTCGAGAATACTAATTAAACTCCAGGTCTTCGAGACATCTCCAACCTTGAAGAAACATCACAAAGGAGTCGCATAAAAATAGTGATAGTCATCTGTTAACTTACCTTGCCTTCCCTTATTAATTTTGCTATAAAAATATGTCTGCATATCTGCCTTACAACAAAATAATAAATAAAAATCATAACTGCTAATATTTAAAACGCTATAAGGAGCACACTGAACTACACAAAATTTTGATACAGTCATCTTAAGACTAATTCTAACTATTTTCCCTATGTGCCAAGAAAGCATTCAAATTTCCTGAAGGTTTACTAAATCATAAATACAGTAATACACAAATTCAGATGATAACATTTCCAACATAATCCGAAATCTACGCTTGCATTCACTTAAAAACAGCAAAAAAAAAATTTACACAGCATGCGAAAGTTACTCAAATACATTTTAATACAGTCTAAATACATAATTCGTTACGATACTGCAAGCCAAGCAGAGAAGGCAGCGCCTAGCAGTTCGTGTAATAGATGTACGATATACGTAGAACAATCTAGAAGAAAGCGTCATTACCAGGTCAGAGAGAGAAAGATCATAAGTAGCAAGGAAATGTTTGGGCGGAGATGCAATAGGAATGGCCGACGGCGTTGAAATGTAGCCAACTTCTATGAAAAGACCTCGCAGTTGTGTGATATTTAAATCCCACATAATATCGATATTTGGGGGCCGACGTTAAAGGTCAGATGGTAAAACACGGCAATCTCAAATGTTTATTTGCATAGCCACAACTTAATAAATCAGAGTCAAATCGCGTTGCTCTACCGTCGGTAATAACATGCTTGCAAAATACCACAATGCATGAGACCACGTCGCCGTTATAAGCTGCGGTAATCTTCACCCTGCAACGATTTTGCCATAGCGCGGCCAAGGGCTGGCGCTAGCGCGTAAGCGCCTGTCCCGACGAGTAACTCTCTTGCTTGAAAATCGAAGCATGACTGTCCAAGGCGGATCGGAACATTTCAAAAATTCATATGCACTTCCTGCTTGCCCGCGGAGTGTAAAACACGAAGAAACTCCCCGATTCACCGTCAGCGGTCTGGCGGGCGTCAAGCTGTGATAAGATAACATTGTTCATCTGATTCCGTAAAAATGTACGGGCAGAGACCGTTTTGCACAAAAAAGGCCTAAAGCTAAATAAATAGGCCATGACAAGTGACACTAGAAATTAAAATTAGTCTAACTCCATATTTTACTTTTTCTCACCTGTGCATCTCCACTTAGTTGTTGTGTTTCTACCTCTGTGATGGTCCTGCGATTTTTAGCTATATGCGTTTTAAAATATTGGATGTGGTATACAGATGCCATTCGTTTTTCTGCTTACTGCTGATACTTGTAGATTTAAGTTTTAATCGAAATTCAGTCACTAGCAATTGATGGTCCGCTGCACAGTCAGCAACAGGGTAGGCTTTCACTTCCTTGATCAAGCTAAGTGATCTATTCTTCAGCAGACTATAGTTAATCTGTTTTCTGTACTTTTTTCTAGGCTCGGATGGTGTTGAGAGATTATATTAGCAATAAAAAGGTTGCTTTCTTTGTAAAAAGTAAATACGTTACCTTTTAGCATTTCTTTCACCCAGTCCATAATGGCATATAGTTTGTCTTGTATCTTCGACTCGGTTTGCGCACACTTTAGCATTAAAATCGCCTATGATAAATACTACTTATCTCTCAATACTTTTTCTGTATTATTATAGAATTCGTCTAGTATTTTATCTGTGGCATTCATAGGTGATAGTATAACTTTGAGAGGGATAGCTAGCGCGTTAAGTTTGATAGAAATGATTCTGTTATTGGCAGCGTGGAAATCCAGTTTAAGAATTTGGGAACTGTTATGGCTACACCATTCCTACTCAAGTTTTCACGACCACAGAAGTAGATCGTGTTATTATTCAGCAACGTAAACTGACCATTGCTCTTGCAATGTGTATTAGAGATCACTATTATGTCATAGTTTCCTAGTTTTTGTTCCAAGATTTGCAGTTTTCCATTTTATTTAAGACCTCTGACATTCCAAGATTTGATTTTCTGAATATTTTGGAGATTACTTAAGCCAGTAACAATTTAAATGTCGAGAAAATGCCACTAATAATTCTGCTATATGGAGGGAATTCAAAATAATGAATGTTTATAATAAAAGCTATAAATTCCCCCCAAGCTTAGCGGATGTTGGTGAAATTAATCGATCTTTTGTTCACTTAGCAAGTATGGCTAGCTCGAACGATGAATTAATAAATTTTTACAGTAATAATATTTATAAAAACCCCAACACGAATTTTGCTTTTAAAGCCGTTGAGGATTTCGAAATTATTAAAGTTGTCTCTGGTATCAAGTCAAATGCTACGAGATCGGATGGTATTAATATTAGTATTTTTGTCCATTTATAATTTCTTTTATTACACACATAGTAAATTTTTGTCTGCTTAATAGTGTATTTCCTGAAGCGTGGAAGAGTGCTAATGTCACCCCTTTACCGAAAGTTAAAGAACCAAAAGTATATAGAGATCTTCGCCCGATTAGCATTCTACCATGTTTATCAAAGGTTTTAGAAAAGGTTATGGCCGAACAAACTCATTTATATGTGGTTCAGCATAAAATATTGCCGGAATTACAGTCAGGCTTCAGACCAAATCATAGTTGCACAACAGAACTCAATATTATTGATACAATAATGAAAGCTGTGGATGACAACAAATTGTGTCTTCTTGCTATGATTGACTACTCCAGGGCATTTGATACAATATGTCATAAAGTACTATTGGCAATACTGAAGTTTTAATGATAGCTCCGTTGAATTAATTAATAAATATTTAACCAATCGTACCCAAACTGTTATATTAAAAGAACACAAATCGCATCCTCTACCTATCGTATCAGGTGTACCTCAAGGATCTATCCTTGGACCATTATTATACATTTTGTATACTTTTAATTTGAAAAATTGTTTGGATAACTGTGAATACCATTTTTATGCTGATGACACGCAACTTTTGGTTACTTTCGATTCCTCGGATGTTGCTATAGCTAATGAAAAAGTTAACTCCGACATTCATAAACTCATAAATTTGTCTGGAAAACATGGTCTGTCAATTAATTCGAAAAAGTGTTCTATAATTCTTTTTGGTAAGCCTAAATTAAGAGATGCTGCTTTATCTGAAATTTCTATTCAAATTGATAACTCGCGTTTGCCTGTTTCAGAATGTGTAAAAAATCTTGGTTTATGGGTTGATTAAAATCTTCGGTTTAAAAAACATATTTTCAATTTTAATTCAAAACGCTTACGTTCAATTAAGGCTGATATTCAATCATAGATATAGCTTAAACCGCAAAATTAAAATTATGTTATGCGGGTCTCTAGTATTATCTCAATTCAGCTACTGTGACTGTATTTACGGTCGGTGCTTGGATGCGAGTGATGTTAAGAGAGTTCAGCGTACTCAACACTTTTGTGTTCGATTAATCTTTCGAATTAGAAAATATCAACGCATATCATACAAACTTACAGAACTAAAATGGTTAAATATGAAAAATAGAAGGTTGTTGCATGCAAGCTGTTTATTCTATAAAATAATTCATTTAAAGACTCCTCTTTATTTGTTTAACAAGATTAAATTTAGAACCGACGTTTACAGTATTAATGTACGCAAAAAGCACTTCATAACGCCGCCACTACATAAAATAACTTCTTTTGAACGATCTTATTCATATAATATTGCTAATACGTATAACTCCTTACCAGATAATTTAAAAATACTGACACAAGTTACCTTTAGAAATAGATTATATGATATATCGTTTAAGACACAGACTTAAGTTTTGTTTTAGTTTTTTTTATATATTCACATATTTAAATGTTAAATCTTAATGTGACTGCATTTACTCATCATTAGTTCTTTTTTTAATGTATGTATAGTGTGGGTTAAGTGGCAGAACAAAAGGTTTGCCCTCGCAAACATTTCTGAACTTCGCCCTTTTGGGTATTCTTATTTTGTTTACCATTTACTTGTTTTATTCTTTGTGTTTTTTATATCCAACTAAAGACGTTATTCTTATTATTATATTTTCTTCGTGTTCCCTGGATTTTTGCACATACGCGGTCGGTAGCAAATTTCACACGTCCAGACCCGGAATACAGAAGGCGCTGGGCACTAGCCGGTTCACTTGGTATCTTCAATCCTCTATTGTGCATGTCATGCTGCACTCATGGGACACTAAATTAATCCCATGTCATGCTGCACTCATGGGACACTAAATTAATCCGGTGGAGTCCAACTTTCTTCTATGCCCTTTAACTCACTCGCCCACTCTGGTTCAGACGCTGTTTGTATAGTCACCCAATCTGGAACAGACGCTAGATGGTAAGATTTGGGAAAGACAAAATCAATTTTGGGTAGGACTGAGGGTTGGCACACAGGCCTTTCCTGGTACTAGCAAGTAGAGAGAGTCAAGGCTCGCGTGGGCAGGATTTCTCCTCTGAAGCAAGCCTACCCTCTATAACGGGATCATAGGGAGTGCCCACCCGCTACCCATACAAATATAGTATTACAAAGTTCAGTACAATTTATTGATAGCAAATTTTGACTCGTATACTCTACTCCTAAATTATCACTACATGGGCACATTTGAAGGTTAGCCAGGTAAAAGTGGACACGGCGTCCTTTACAAAATCACGAAAGTACAAATAAATACTGATGGTTCCAATGAGTCCTTATACAAAAAATGTGGTCAGAGAAACAAGAACTCATAAACTGAAATATTTGAATGTCAGTAATTAAGGTTCGATCAGTGTATGAGTCAAATTACAGCATAGTCGAATGCAGGCTTTCACGGCCGTTGTCCTTAATGATAGGTTCTTCCGGGTTATGCCGTGGTCGTCGATTTGAACTTGACGTTTCGCTGCTCATGCTGTCAGCTTCTTCAGAAGTTTTCTAAAGATTGATGTTGGTGCCTTTTGCTCCTGGTTATATACCGAGGAGTCGTTACGGTTGGCTGCTCATGTAGATCTTGTATGTTATTCCGATTTGTCGTTTTTCCGCTTGGTTGCTCACGTGGAACTTGTTTATGGATGGATTGGTTTTGCAGAGCTACCTTCCATGTGTTACTAAGGCGATAGCCGTCTTCTCGATTGAAATTGTTTGAATTTTTAATAATTTCTAGGGATTCCCGAATAACAAGTGGGAAGTATTTTTTAGTTCTGGCTAGTATGTTTACGGAGTCGTAATTTATTCTGTGGTCCCCTGGTCCTAATAAGTGTTCTGCGATGGCTGATTTCTGTATGTGTCCAAGTCGTGTGTGGCTCTGGTGTTCTTTTATTCGACATTGGATGCTTCTTCCCGTTTGTCCGATGTAAGATTTGCCACATGTACATTGGAGCTGGTAAACGCCTTCTGTCTGTAGTCTGGGCAAAGAATCTTTGTTGGAGGGGATCAATTGTTCGACCTTGTACCATAGCCGACTCCATATGGAGTTATTAGGACCAGGGGACCACAGAATAAATTACGACTCCGTAAACATACTAGCCAGAACTAAAAAATACTTCCCACGTGTTATTCGGGAATCCCTAGAAATTATTAAAAATCCAAACAATTTCAATCGAGAAGACGGCTATCGCCTTAGTAACAGATGGAAGGTAGCACTGCAAAACCAATCCATCCATAAACAAGTTTCAGCTGAGCAACCAAGCGGAAAAACGACAAATCCGAATAACATACAAGATCTACATGAGCAGCCAACCGTAACGACTCCTCGGTATACAACCAGGAGCAAAAGGCACCAACATCAGTCTTTAGAAAACTTCTGAAGAAGCTGACAGCATGAGCAGCGAAACGTCAAGTTCAAATCGACGACCACGGCATAACCCGGAAGAACCTATCATTAAATTACAGCATAACGTTAAATCAATTGTTTCCTCATTTTCAAAGTTATTAATTTTTTTTAATAGTTATAATCCATCCACAATGTTTCTTTCTTCTAGCAGGCTATGTTAAGCTGAAATTTTTGTTGGTACGCCTGCGAAATCACTAGACGTGACAATATTGGGGTATGTAGTATTCAATTTGTGGTTATGATTTTTGAAGATTCGCATTGTTACCAGTTACATTTTTGTCTCTTTCGGTAAAATTTTCAGCATTTTGAAATTAAAATTGTAACAATGTCAATAAAGCAGATGTAAAAATGTCATAGTTTTTTCATGTCGCAGTTTGGCTGCTATTACAATTCATACATGCAACCTAATAAAAACATATAGCAACCTAATGGGAGGAAAAATTATTGTGACAATTTAACTGGTATCATTGCCAACCAATGGCATTCTTCAATTTAAAAATAAACTACCAATGGAACGATTATTTTAGTGACAATAATTCGAGGAGCTTTATTTCAGCGACAATAATTCGAGGAGCTTTACTTCAGCGACAATTTTTTCTGTAACAATTATTGTAGTGACAATATTTCGAGGAGCTTTATTTCAGCGACAATTTTTTCTGTAACTATTTTTAATAAAAAGTTAAATTGTCAAGACGAATAGGACTCTAGGTCGAAATATTGCAGACAATTTTTGCTCTTCAGATTGTCTCGTTTCTGTTGCTTTAGAAAATAACGACTCGTGCAAGCACTCGTCGTTATTTTCGTCGCCGCAGAAACTCGTATGTGAATCGCAAAAATTATTGTCGGCAATATTTTGACCTCTCGTCCTATTATTACTGACTATTCAATTCACATGACATCTGTCAAAAAGTGACCAACGAAAATCCAGAATTCTGACGTTTCTTGACCAATCAAAAAAATATCAGTGTATATATCTTCCTAGAAGGTATTTAAGTGACTATTTTAAACAAATGTGATTTTTATTAGAAAAAGTCAATATTAGTGTTCTGTTAGTATAGAAATTACGTAGTTTGTTGCTAGATTTACTGAAAACTAATTTGAAAAAGTAGTTTGGTTCATTAAATAGTCCCTCGAATACCATTCTTAGTCAAAGTTAAGTAGATTATTTTTGCTGTGGTATCACTACTCATGTCCATTGCGCTTGGGATTAGGACTCGTGCTAGCTCACTCGTTCTAGTCGTACCAAAGCGCAATGGACATTCGTGACACCACCGCCAAAATAGTCGACATAACTTTGACTACTCATGGTATTATAAGTGAATGGATTATAGTAAGCTAACAGAAAACGACGCTGTAGTTCAGGAGATGTGTTACAGGGTAACACGTTTTACTCCAAAATCGAACACCTGAAACCTGGGCTCGAATTTTAACGATAAATGCATACAAAACACAACTAATTAAAGCATTTAAAGATATGTATGTATCTATGCATTCTTATGTTTATTTGTCTGTATCGGCGTTACCTTCAATTCATTACTTTATTATTATTATTTTGATTCAAGGGATATGGTAATAAGTACAATAAGAGAACACTTTAAATGAATTAACTTTAAATTGAATTCAAAGCCATTGATTGGTGCCCAACCTAATTTTCTTCAATATAATTATAAGGCAGCTTTAATATGGTGTTGATTTGTTGTTTTTAGTGATAAACTGCCAACCTAATTAATTTTGAATTATATATTTTGGTTTAGAGGGTTCATTTATTTGTTGTTAGCAAGCCTGGATTATCATTATGGTTTCCATTTGTTATACTAGGACTACAATATTTCTTTTTTTAGTTTCACTTTAGCAATATCAAGTCATGGTTGTCATTGCTGTTACTCCTGGTTTAGACGTTTTTTCTACCTCATTCTTCGGCATTCTAAATATTATTTGCCTTTAGGATGATAATCTATTATTTTACGAAGTAGTCTGTTCTCTGTAATTCTTTCCACATCAGAGACGGAAAACTTTCTAAAAACAATGCATCCGAAATGGTTTTGAGTGAGTAATAACGATATATCTGTAACAGTACCGTAAAATGGGGTGTATAGTATGGAGTTTTAACTTTTAGAAGCTGTAACTTTATTAGAAAGTAACAAAAACTTGAACTTAAAAAAACAGGTTTTGGAGTCTACTTTCGATTGTAGTTTTCAGAATTGAATTAGTTCAAAATTGAGAGTTATATATTGCTATGGCCACATTTTAAGAGTTTATGATTTAATAGCAATTGATAACATTTTAACCTTGTCAAATATTATTTTATAAAATGTTCCAGAAATGTGCTAGTTTAACTTTGCAAATTGTATAAAATAGCATTGGTTTTGATAATAATTTGTAAGACAGTATTAAAAATAGTGTTAACTTTGATTTGAACAATAAAATGTAATCGGGGTAGAGCTACAGGAGTCGTTCTGCGAGTCATCATCGGCTTGTATCTGCATGCCAGCGGAGAAAAAGAGGCTCGGGTACTGTGGGACTTCCTGGTGGCTCGAGTTAAGCTCTAATTTCCATAGCAAAAGCAACAGAAGGGTCCGGAAAATCTCTGAAACTTCTTTATGGCGGTTCAATAATCATGTTAATTTTTGAGTATTTTGCCACACTACAAAATGAAAAATATTAAAATATGAACGTTTCGGAAGGCAAATCTATTTCCGTTATCAACATTTTCGACCTTCCCTTTCTACGATTTCACACCGTGAAGTGGGGAGAGCCCTCAGACTTCAACCTTGTAGTTTTTTGGGCAGTTTCACCACTGAATTCAGGACCGAAAGTTCCCGGGGATTCTTCATGGCCGCCCTGCATTGAGAATTTCCAGATACCTTCTTTATTATTTCCATCGTGGTCGAGCCATTTCTAGTACGCGGAGACGCAGAACTGGAGAAACATCTTCCGTATATATGCCGAATCTTCTTGGTAGCATTTTACTTACGGTTTGCAGTAGGATTCTAAACAGATAGTTGAGGAATAAATTGGTTGCTGCATTATAGATTATATGCCTCGTGCATGTCGCGTTTGCTATTACATCTTAGGACTTTTTGTATTTTTGTGGTAGCTGTCAGATTCGATGATTTTGGTGTCAGTCGATTATGACTGGGCGCGTTCAGACCTTTGTGGGCAATAATGATATTTGAGGGGGGAGTACTGAAGACTTTGTCTGTTGCTCGTTGATGGTTATTACACGAATTGGTGGTGCATAAGTATTTAGAAGCATAAGGCATTCTGCTCAGATTTGGGTTTTTAACATAATTGAACCTCACATTCTTTTAGTTTTCGCCCGATTTTCATTTGCAGTTGCGAGGCGTGTAGGGCATTGCGAGGAAAATCGTACAACAATTTGCTATTTATTTAGATTATTTGAATACCATTTTGCCGATAGAACTGTGTATATGTGTAAACAATTTTACATTCACAACAAGTAAAATTAAAATCAAATTAAAGTAAAATCAATGGCACATTCACAACGATTACAGCAAAATAATACCTTGGGTTAAAATTGCATCACTACAAATACATTAAAATATACAAAATTATATTTCAGATTTTTAATTGTTGCTATAAAGTAAACGTTACGTGATTGAGGGATTTACACCAACAGTTGTAAATCTTCTGGTTTGGACTGCTTCAGGAATAACTGGTTAACCGTGGAGTTTAGAATACTTGTTTAATTAGATCTTTTACTTTAAGTGAGTTACCCAACTAAAATATTTCTGATACGCTTTGGGACACTGTATACCAATGTGTAGTAGCTATTTTTTTCGTTTCTGTCCATATAGTTACGTCTCTCCATTTAGATGTTGTCTAATTTCATTTTATTTATTTGTCAAGCTGCTAATTTTGACCAGTTTGGTATACCTAACATTAAGTCTTAATAGTAATAATTACATCTTTAAGTAGACTATGTATCTGAAATTAACAAATCGTTTAACTAAAATTTCCTAATCATATACAGTGGTCTTCTTCGTTAAAGATTAAATTCTCTTTTTTTGAATTTGCATAAAATTCGAATTAAATTAATCAATGTATTGAAATACTGCGAGAGAGATTCCGTAAGTGCCGCTTCCGAGACTTTTAGGAAAAGTATGAGATAACTAATAATTCGGACATTAGTCAATGTTAACATAGTAAATCTAAAATATCTTTTAATATATAAATTAATTAATACCAGGCGTTTATCATTTAGAATATATATAATATGGGAATGTATTTGTCAAGAAGATATATCTATGAGGCTAAGCTATGCATGTTAACAAGCCGGTGATATGTAGTCGATCAATAAATTTTACTATTCTAGTTGACGTCTTTTATGAATCTTGTCTACTAGGTTTAATATATTACAGTTTTTCCTCGGGGCGGCTTGAACATTTTAGCAATTTAGTTGGATATATTTTAATTTAAATAATTTCCAGCACCATGTCGAGATTTGACATCAATTTGAATTTGACATTAACCTCAAAACGATTGTTCTGTGACTGGCTTTAATAAAAATTGCGTCAAATAAAATAAATGTTCCAATTTACTGTTGATTTAAGGAAAAACTCTTCTAAATATAGTTTAAGTTCAAGGTGAAAGCTTGTTATGACTATTTCATTGACAAGTGTTTCAATTGTAATTTCACAGCTAAGTAGCTTTTTTACTTTCTCCTCAATGCGAGTGTAAGGATGGATCTGAAAGGTGGTGAATTTACTTTCGTTCTGATTAATTTACAAAATAGCACTATTTTATTGTCGTTGCTGCGCTAGTTACACAGAGGGTTTCGGAGAAATCTGCTTCTTTTCACTGCAGCACTCGAAGTGATACACGCGTACATAATTTGAAGCATAAAGGACGTTTCTTTGATTAGCCAGCAATCGAGATGGATATTTGTTTAATTTACTCGGACAAGTATTAAATTGCCATTTTTTAGCCCGCACTTTCACTCCGTTAATCTCTATTTACATTAGAGCAGATGATTGGCTTCGGAATTAATTAACACAAGGCAGCCTGTATTCCAGACTCACAAACGGCAACGCGTTGCGAGAAGCGTTGAAGAATGGCTCGCACTTAGCCATGAATGAAAATGCAGGTCGTTAGTGGCTAAATAACGTTCCGGATAATTAAATTTGCTTATCCATTCTCAAAACCAATTACACTATTTTTAGGCTTGTGCTGGAGTGTTCCCCGCAATCAGGGCAGAAAGACGCTTAAGAAAGTTGGGTCTGGTAGAAAAGAAACACCTCATTTGATTTCTAATAAGGAATTTGAGAATTAGGCAGGTCGTCAAAAGCAAATGGTTCTACTTGAATTTGTACTTAGTAACAAATTGGGTTAGGATTTTTAATGTAGCAATAGTGCAACGTCCATTTATCAAATGTGACAGTAAATTGCAGTTCGCTTTTAACATTATTCTAGTAGGTTTCGTGTTACTTTTAGAAGGAATTTTGTAAAAGTAGTCAACTCGTATTTACGTGGTTTGGGTTTTATCTCCATCAAGCAGTTAGTATTGAACAGGTGTGAGCTAAATTTTCTTTAAAATATAACCCGTTAATGGTTTTAATGTGATTAAACCTAATTGCCAATAAAGGTTGCCTATAAGTTAAATTAGATGACGAATCCCTTGGAAAGCAAAACTATACAAATTATGAAGAATAATGACTCATTTTGAAATAAATATTACTTTTCGTTTCGTGGCACTATTCTCGTTATTTTCCGAGAGCTCCTCGTACAGCGATTTTCGAATAGGTATTTAACGCTACACTTAATTTAGTGAAGTGATGTTATCTAATTAGCCCTACTTAGAATACTTTATTTATGTAATGATCTATGTTTGAACTTTTATAATAATTGGCCTACACTGTTGCCATTTTTTTATAATGGCAAATGTTTATTGTGTCCATGAATTATTTACTGTGAAATTATATTAAATTTTCTAACTCTCTCAGCTTATTTTATTTTAGATACAATTGACTTTTATATTAGGTAGCGTCATGCATAAATTATAATTCATTATTATTATTTTACAACTTAAATTAGACATTTAATATGGCGTGTCGGTAATACAGGTCTCCACTTTATCTATTCTAAATTAGAAGAATACTAACTTGAATTGCTTTTCCAACAAGGTTGACTTTTCTGTACGTCTTTTCTCGTTCAGATGGTTTCGCATAGTGAGCTACAAGTAAGCCGCTGGCGATTCCTGCAGGGAGGTGCTTTGATGATTATCCTCGTTGAAGTGCCATTTCATTCAGACTGAACACAGCCCGATAATCTCGTAGTCTACGGACATTTTTTATGTAGACAAACTCGCAGCTTAAAGCGTAGAAACGGAATCCCAGCTTTTTCTGTGCGCTATCCACAAGGTTCTACCCTTCAAGATGCCTTGTAGAAGCACCCGTTCTGAGACACTGCTTCTGGGTGACCGCGTTTTTGACTTTTATTATTTGCGGCCTTTCTGCCACGCATGTATTCACTCAATAAAACGATAAATTAATACTTTTACTGGCAAAGTAGTATTAATTCTCCCCAATTTGGGAATTATAAGCGTTTTTTCACGACCGGAACTAGAAGTCGGTTTCTATAGCATCAAAATTGTGACAGAAGTAAAGCAATTACTCTCTAGAGACAAAATAAGAAAAAAACACATAGGGAGCCTTTATTATGACTGAAACAACAATTGTGTCAAATTCGAGGTTCGCAGTTTAGGTTTTGCGTCAGTCTGTGTTAAAACTGATGCAAAAACTAACCTGCTAACCTAGAATTTGACATCGACTTACAGTGCCACCAACTTTAAAATTTAAAAATATCAATAAATTACGTTTTAAAAAAACAGGTTTATAGTTGTAAATCTTCCTGCAACGTGAAAAAATAGTATATGCAATTCGAACAGACTGCTATTTTGCTTCAGTGCTATGTGACTCTTGCGCTTCGTCCTCGAGTCACAAATTGCATCTCAGCAAAATAACACATTTCTCTCCCTCATTGCATAATCTACTATTTTATTCCCTTTTGGGAAAACAACATATTTTACAAAGATCTATAACGCAACCAACTCAACTATTTAATATAAGTACAGGGTGTCTCAGAAAGAAATTCACTTTTAAAAACGCCATAAGTTCTTTATTTTTAAGTTATTTATATAGATAATTATAACAATTGAAAAAATAATCTTTGCAAATTAAGTGTGAAAAATGACATCGGTTAGATGTTGCCCCTGACGGCGTGTGCACTCTTCCAAACATACCCTTGCCTTTTCCATTAGTTTCTTGCTTCTCAACTTCATGTACCTACTCGTAAGATTCAATGACAAAGCGTTGTTCCAGCAGGATGGAGCCACTAGTCATGCGGCAGTTAGTACTTTAGTAACCGTAAAAGAGCTTTTTCCAGAAAGATTAATTTCTCAAGAAGAAACATTAACTATCCTCCAAGAAGTCCTGTCTTGACTCTGCTGGATTTTTTATGGGGTTATCTCAAGAGCAGGGTGTATAAAGGTCCCGGGTGGTGTAGCTTGATCAAGCGTCCACGTTCGATCAGCAGAGTTAAGCAACGCTCTTTCAGGTCAGAACTTGGATGAGAGTTCCACGGCTGCATCTCTTGGAGCCTCGTGGTACGGCTGCCACGCAAATAGTTGGTCCGGGATGTCATAATAACATCATGACAGTCGTTAGTGGGGTTGGAAGTCCCCATAAAATGTACAGCGACGCCTATAATTGGTCTCACGGCTGTTGGCCGAGTACTAAATAAATAAATAAAGAAATAATAGTCCACGTGGAAATTAACAACATCTTAAGGACTGTATTCGAGAAGAAATCAATGCCGGTGGAACTTTGTCAACGTATAATTGGAAACGAAAGGGTGCGTTTGGAACAGTGCATACGTCGTCAGGGGCAATATCTAACCGATGTAATTTTTCACGCTTCATTTTCAAAGATTCGTTTTTCAATTGTTCTAATTATTTATGTAAATAAGTTAAAAATAAAGAAGTTATGGCGTTTTTAAAAGTGAACTTCTTTCTGAGACACCCTGTATAAACATGATAAACTAAATTACCTGATTTACATACTTGAGCAATATTATAAATACTATTTACACTATTTTTAAGACTTAAATGTTTAAATTATTTAATTCACATTAAATAACAATCAATAGGTTCTGAGCTGGTTATCATAAGTTTCTAAGTAACAAACTTTGTAGGTCATAATTTAGTATCACTACAATATATAACGTGTAAATGTATTTAATTCCTAATATTACACATTATGCTTTGTGAATGCCGTTGGTTTTTATTGTCTAAAACAGATTCAATTTTTTAGATACATACTATGTGAGAACTAGTATTTCGACTATCAAATATACAATGTGTATACAAATTGGCGCAAAAGCTCCAGGTAGCGATATTTCTTGTACAATGTTGAATCAAAAATCTTAATACGAAAATGTTGGATTGGTTTTCATAAGCCCTCACGAGCGGTAGCTAAAAACAATTGTTTTTTCAGGTAAAGTACCCCTTCTGTTTTAAATACGACAAAATGTCATCAGGAAGAGTTGTTCAAAATGTAAAATTATGATCTCATGAAAAATTTCAGAAATATCGGCTTACTTTTATGGAAGCGTGTTATTACAAAAGTACATCTAATGCACACGCTTTCATAAAAGTTCGTCGATATTTCTGAAATTTTGTATGGGACCATAATTTTACATTTTGAACAACTCTTGCTGATGACATTTTGTTCTATTACAGAAGGGGTACTTTACCTGAAAAAACAATTGCCCTTATCTACCGCTCGTGAGGGCTTATGAAGACCAATCCAACATTTTCGTATTAAGATTTTCGACTCAGAATTGTACAGGGAATATCGCTACCTGGAGCTTTTGTGTCAATTTGTATACACCCTGTATATGTCAGGTGCATTTAAGTAATTTTCAAATCAAATCTCAATAAGGACTCCAGAATTTTGCTGAATCGGGACAGTAAATTTCTATCACAACACCGCCACGTATTGAATTATCTGCCACACATAATCACATAATAGCGAACATTTCCTCTAATCAACGACTGGCCGTTTCATACAAACATCTCCGTATATTTTACTGCAAACTGGGTTAATAACTAAAACAGAGCCACTGGTGGTGAACATGGGAGCTACCGAGAGAAATTAATTCGCATTATTAACTTCTTACCGGAATCCGTATAAGTCCTTTACAAATGGTCAGTAAATTCCGGTCGATTCTTTATATTCACCTAGATGCGAGATAAACGATTTATAAATGAAGGTGTAAGTCACGAAACTCCGCTTGTCTCGCAAGACGTGCTCACACTCTACTTAGCACACGCTTATATCAGCCGACCCTATACATGCGCTTGATATACAGGTTGATCCAATTCGCAAGATTGTCGGTTTTTTGAGATTTCAGAATCCGGAACATGTGCGCCTATATATGGACAACGACTTTACCATCCGTGAAGTTTAGTATAAAATTAAATTTCCCTTTAGTATTACTTAGAGGCTTTGGTGAAATGAGGTTTTTTTATAATAATCGCGCAGATATGCTAAATTCCACCGAATTTGCGTCAACTGTACTATTTTAATTAAATAAAATCCTTGTTTTTCTGTTATTCTTCTCAGGGCTGTAGTTCCGTTGCCATGCAATTTCAGACCAATGTTTATAGGAACGTTTTTGTTTATTTTGGCAAAGGGAACAGGTCCCTACAATAGTGCCGTGCAATCTTGAAAGGCCCCGTATCAATTTTATTTTGTTGCGGACATCTATTTCCAATATCAAATACTTATTTTGATCCTTTTTATTATTCATAAAAGTTTTTCGGTTCTTAAAGGTTTCTGATTAGTCCTGTATTAGTAATTTAACTTCTGGGTGACTTTGAATATAATGAACTTACTGCTATCTGAGTAATGTCAATTTTGATGTAATCTCTATAGTTGTGTTTGTATTTAACTGATTTTAATATGTGCTTTGCGTTTAATTGTAGATATCTCAATATTATAATGGTATCGTGGTGAATCCCCTTTGCCTGTTTACTTTTATTAAAGTTTTGGTACTTGAATTCCAGTTCTAGTTGTTTCTCTTATTTGATCCGTCGATACCTTTTCATCGTTTAAGAGATTAGGATTGCGTGTGAGAGAGGTCCTCTACGGTAAGTGTAGTTTATTTTAAATACTGATTAAAATGAGGTTAGTTTTGTCGCAAGATTGTAACTGGCGCTCATTTTGTTTCTGTTTAGTAGTTGTTATCTAATCCGACACACGATCACAAATTGCCCAGTATGTCGGGTTAGCCTAGGCTATGAGCCTATCCCACGAGTTGTAAAGGGTGGAAAACACTTCATAGATATTGTAATTATGTGAGTGCATGATCAACATTAATTGCTTATTAGACGAGCTTCCACTTTAGATAATGGTACTGAAGCTGATATAATAATTATTATCGGGTTATCTTTCAGGTTCTCAAGATTTATTGGGGAGAAATATTGGTGTATAATAAGGAATATTGACGGACTGGACCAAAGCTAATACCTTCCTATTAAGGAATCTTCGAACTATTGAACGTGTATTAATTATGATGCTTTTCTGTAGTTGAACATAAATTATTTTATCTACGACCGCTACTAAAAGTAGGCCTTTTAGCCCTAGCTTGTTTCACTAAAAGTGACGTTTTATAGTTTACCGTGGTTAAAGAAATCAGCTGCTTACTTTTAGCTCTAGTGCTAAAAGTAAAGTGGGGTTATAAAACTACAATTTCGAACTGGAAGTGAAATTGTAAAGTTATTCTAGTTGCTTCTTGCGTTACAGGTAACGTGTTTTTGAAATAATTAAAGCGTTATGTAATGAATACACTCAGATGTGGAGTATTAATAATTAAATTTCGCAACTGAGCTTGACTACTGTCATTCGCAAACATTCGCCCGCGCATGGCTTACTATTTATTATGACATAAATTAGAAGTGTCGTCGGTGCAAACATTTGTTAAATCCATATTTATGGATTAATAACGGTAAAATTAAGGTCGCAGATAAAATATTGTATGCAACGCGTGCTAAAAGTCGTTTATGCACGAGACATGAAAGTCGACTTTTAGCACTTGTTGCATAAATAGCTATGTTGAGGTCCCATTGTGTCCCATTGTGTAATTTTTGTGGTATAACGCCTACTGGTTTAACTGAGGTATGTTGCTCAAGGTAAGTATTTTTCTGTTTTCTCGTTGTGTTTCTTTTCTAGGTTGTGTGTGTTAGGTATGGCGACATCTATGAGGAATGTTGTACTGTATAGCTGTGACGTCTCGTCGATTGTTTGGGGGCATGCGATCAGTTATAATGTTTTCCCACGCCCACGCACATTTACCCGGCCGTTATAATAACGAAAGTGTTTGTTATGAAAAAAATAACAATTCACAGTTATACAGTGGGCTAAATATGTCATTTTAACCTAAAAACTACTGAAAGTATGTCATTTTGACCTAAATATTACGGACAATCTACTGACTTATCAGTTGTCACAATGCAACTGTCATTCATTAAGTTGCAAACATGTGTATTTTTTCTGGCCGTGGGAAAAGTAGAGTACATAACTCACCCGAAAGTGTATCGTATGCTCGTATTTTAAGTCACTCGGCTCCGCTACGCTTCACCTCGTTTCTCGAATATACTCGCACGATATACGCCACTTTCGCAGCTTGTTATGTAATATACTATTATCTACTCCAGTGGGATAAGTAATTCATTACGTCACTCATTTGACATTATTTCCGTTAGGTAGTGAAGCTCATTACACCACTCAGTTATGTAATGGCTTCATTACCTAACTGAGTGGTGTAATGGCTTCATTAGCTAACTAAAATAGTCTCAAATGAATGACATAATGACATTTGCCTACAAAATATTTTTGAAAATGACAGATCTTACATTTCTCTTAATGCACTTTTCTCAATTTTAGGCAGTTGTAGATAAAATTTTGTACAATACATGTGTGATAATGCATCATTAATATACTTGTGTGCTTATATAACTTGTGCTACGCACTAATTTGTAACTTACACACAGGTATATTAATGATGCTCTTATCCCACTTGTATAGTAAATAACTAATTATCTACTCCAGTGGGATAACTAACACTATATTTTAAATCGTTTAGAATGTGGTACTTTTCTGTATTAGCAACACTTTTCTGCATAGCAACGGTGATTCGCTTTACGTTTGGCAGTACTGAAGTCTATGTCAAATTCGAGGTTAGCAGGTGATGTTTTACTTCAGTTGTGACACAGATTGTCGCAAAACCTAATCTGCTAATTTCGAATTTGACATAGACTTACAGTGTCACCAACAATACACTACAGTACTGCCAAAGGCATAACATCAACTGGAGCTCCTTATTGTGATTTAGCACATAGAAACGAGTTCTGTGTCACTTTCATGTAAAAATGTAATATTTCACATTTCTCATGAAATGGGATAAAATAGTATACGCAAAACTTTAGAAAAGTGGTTTCACTGAACTCGTATGGCCGTTTAAATGTTCGCTAACGCTTGTACCTAAATCAGCCATACTTGTTCAGTAAAACATCACTTTTCTAAACTTGTTGCGTAATATACTATTCTATTGTAAAAGACTTCGATTGTACCTTTTTTAAGTACTGGAGAAAACTGAAGATGGTACGAAGGTTTACTTTCGTGTGTCGGTCTGTACTTCTTTGTAAAAGCGAGGATTTGATTGCAGATGTCGTTATGTCTTTGTGTACATTCCTTATTTGCTAGTGCACTACAAACACTGGTGATAAATGTTTTATTGTTTCTATTTGGCTATTGCATCTTCGGCATGTATACTAGAAAGGATGGCCCAGCAAGAGCACAGCCTTTAATTTTCTAATAAAAAATAAGTGTAATATTTTTAATGCAATTAAAGAACATAAACTCCGATTAAGTGCGAACATCCAACAAATGGCTGCCCCGACTGCGGGCACACTCTTGCTCTTTTGGTGAAAATGTTGATAACATTTTCGCACATCTGCCGGTCAGTTGTATCAATAAATCGTCGAATTTCATCCTTAAGCTCATCAATTGGTATTAGATGGTTGGAATATGCGTGAGACTTAACAAAAATGCACAGCCAAAAGTCGCATGGCGTGAGATCACACGATCTCGGTGGCCAATTTTGGTTGCCATTGCTTGAGATAGCACGGCCCGGAAATTTATCTTGCAACAACTGGATTGTGCAGTGTGACAGGTTGCCTCGTCCAGTTGCATCCACATATCGTCAAGATCCGTTCCAGCTAATGCAAGCCACAAAAACTCCCATATCGTGTTGCGATAACGGTCGTTATTAACGTTAACTGCATTGCCATCCTCAAAGAAATATGGCCCAATAACTGCACCAGCCTAAAATTCACATCAAACAGTGACCTTTTGTGGGTACATATTTTTCTCATGAACTAGTCGAGGATTCTCAGCAGCTCAAATTCGACAGTTCTGAGTGTTCACATATCCATCCAAATGAAAGTGCGCTTCATCGCTAATCAGGTTTTTCTTCGAAAAATCAACGTCGGTTTCTTGATTTTGCAATATCCAGTTGTCAAATGTACGGCGCTGTGCATGATTTGTCGACTGAAGTTCTTGATTGAACTTAGGCTTTCTTCAAAATTCTCTGTAAAGTGATTTTTGCAATTACCAACTCTCAACGATGGCGAGTTGAGGTTTTTGGATTCTCAGTAACACTTTCAGACACTGCGGCAATATCTTCGGTAGACGAATCGGTTTTTTTATTAGTAGCTGAACCAGTTTCCTCAAAATTTTTGATCAATCGCTAAACCGCCAAACGATTTGGTACGTTATCTCTGCCAAAAACGTAATCTACGAATTGTTCCCTCAAAAGTTTCCCTACTTTTAAAATAAATTTCAATAATTAAAATGCACTGTTCATTCGTGTAACGCTCGATTTCTGATAATCGGCCTATATCAACTATATCAACATACATTTATGAAATTTTGATAGCAACATACTTGATTACAAGAAAATATAATGCAATTCAAATGTTGAGCTCTTGTTGGTCCAACTGTTAATATGTTAGGATCTTCGATTATATGTTTTCAATACTTTCAATAATCCTATTCTAGATAGTGATTATAAATTCATGTGTTTCTGCATATACGTTTGAAGATTTCAGCCATGCGTTTGGTATTATTTTATCGATTTTCATCCCGTTTGTCTGCGTTTTTAGTGATAAGTGTCTGATGATAAGTTTAAGTGATGATGTGTTTATTTGTGTGATAGTTTTATGGAAACTCTTCTTTTCTTTTAAGTAGAAGTATTTCCTTAGATTGTCAGTTTATGTACGATATAAATTTGTAATGTCTATAAAAGCTCTTCTTCTTATATTGCTAGTGTTTTTGTGTTTCAGCAGTACTTCCGATAAGGATGTGAAGTGCGTTAAGTTCTCTATCCGGTCACTAGATGATGCCGGAAGGACAAGTGAGCAGTGGGCATGTGTTTATGGCAACTGTTGTGTTTTGTCCAGTTAATTCTTTTTCTAATATATTTTTTCTACTCACTATATAGAAAGTCGGCTTTTGCGCCCTAGTTTTAGGAAACAAAACTGTCAATTTTCAAGCAGCGGGAGCCAATTTTTATTTGCTCCCGGCGGGAGCCAATACTTATTTGCTCCCGCATTTGTGTTTATGTCACCATGGATATCACACCAAAGCTTTACAACGTTATGCTGATTTGGAAATTAGACAAAATGTCACTACAGAAATCTAGAGTCTGTTATGATTTACTAAAGCAAAATTTTTGAAATTTCGCGCAATAGAACATGCGTTGGAAGAAAAAATCATATATATATCACTGGAGCAAAGGTTCATTTCCTCCCTTGTGTGTTCAATGCCCTCCGCTAACGCGTCGGGCATTAAATTCACACGCGGGAGGAAATGAATACCTTTGCTCCCTAGATATATAAATAGCTATTCCACTCTGCCTTTGAATGAGTTTTGTAGTTCTTTCCTCATTTTCTTGTGTTCTGTGGTTGGATTCTAGAAGAACCCTAGATATTTGTAACATTCCTGTGCCATCACCGGATATATTGTATTTTCGGTCTGTGTTATGCATCTTTCCGGTTACTGCATTTTTATTTTTATTATGGAGCATGAGAATGAATTCTACGAATCATTACAGAACGCCTTAGACGAAGTAAAAGAAATAACAGATAAAATATTAATTATAGAGGACTGGAATGCAACAGTGGAAAATTATGTAAATAAAGGAATGGGTAGTCTGGGAAAATTTGGAGAGGAGAAACTTAATAATAACGGCATAAAAATGCTTGAATTCTGTATTAAAAATAACCTGAAAATAGGTAACTCCTGGTGGTACCAACGTATGGAAGATCGATATACCTATATAGCTGAAGGAAGAAATGCGAAAAGTGTAATCGACTATATTGCATATAGCCGAGAAATGGAAGTAAATCAAAGTAAAAAAAGAAGCGGCACTTAATATAAACCATAGAATGTTTGCAGCAATAATACATAAACCCATAAACGTGGAAGAAGAGAATAGTGACTATAGAAGGATAAATATACAACGCCTAAAAATTAAGAAACCAAAATACAATATGCCAAGGAAACAGGTAATGCACTGCAATACCAACAGAGGATAAAAAACATCCTTACACGAGAAATCAGATTTAGAGGGAGGACGAAGAAATAAGAAATGCAGTCAAACAGAAGAAAACAGAAGGAAACATGGAGAAGGTATCAGTAAACAGAGCAGACAGAAGATAAAGCGATATATAAGACATTGAACAAACTAGTAAACGAAGCAGTGAAAAAAGTCAAAACGGAAGCATGGGAGGAGTTCGGTAAAGAACTGAATGAAGGTGTCAGGAACAACAATAGAAAGTTCTGAAATAAAATAACGGCCATGAGGGGTAAAGGCAAAAATGAACTAAGTGGAATAAAGAACAAAGAAAATAAACTACTAATAAAAGCAGAAGAGATTACGGAAAGGTGGAGAAAAATTTTTGTGGTAAAATTTCATAATAAAGAAGAACAAGATGATACAAGACCAGAAGGAATAGAAGAAATAACACGGGAAGAAGATATTGAGTTAATTTCTATAGTAAGCTAGTAGTAGATGCAATATCAAAAATCAACAGGAAAAACATGCGGAGAGGACAGCATAGAACCCGAGAGAGATGATGAAATGGGAGAGGTAGGAATAGACTGGATTTGGAAGATATGCTTGGCAGCAGAGAGAAATAACAAAATACTAGAGGAATGGAACAACAATCTTATACTTCCGATATATAAGAAAGAAGACAGAACAAGCTGCGAAAACTATCGAGCCATATGCTTGTCATCAGTAGTATATAAAATATATACAAGAATTATAAATCAGAAAATTAGGAAATATATAGAAAATAAACTAGAAGATGAACAAGCGGCAAGCCGACAAACAAATGATAACTTATACATAATGAGCAACTTAATAGAAATGAAAATAGAAACGGGAGATTAATTGATCTTAGCTTTCATTGATTTACAATTGGCTTTTGACACAGTACAAAGACCTATAATAAGCGAATATCTAGAAAAAGCACAAGTCCCGAGAAAATTAAGAAATATGGTTAGGTCAGTATATGAAATGCAAGAGCAAAAATACAAGTAAATGGTAGCAGATCGAAGAACCTAAATTTAAGAATAAGGATCAAACAGGGCGATAGCCTAAGTTTATTACTATTTATAATAGGAATGGACAGGATATTGAAAAATGTGAGAGAAAACAACTTTGGAATGGAGACCACAATAGGATATACTCGTAAAAATATGCTTCCAATCCAGATTAACGTCCTGCTATATGCAGATGATGTAGTCCTGGTTGCAGACGGGAAAAGAAAAATGGACAAACTCCTGAAGGCATGGATAGAGGAAATAGAGAAATTAAGCATGAGAGTCAAGGTTAATAAACGTAAAATAATGTGATTCAACAAGAAAGAAGAGGATGATATATACAACTTTAGTTACAATGGGAAATGCTTTGAGGAAGTATCCACGAAAGAATATTTGGGGAGTACATTTTAAAATGAATGAAAATCCGACCTAAAAATAGCAAGCAATAGAGAAAGGCAAATGAGACATACTACGCACTAATAGGACTATTTTGGAGAATAAGTAAATGAATAAAAAGAACAAATTGATACTTTATAATACCATAATCAAACCAATAATGCTATACTCCAGTGAAACGTGTACTCTACATCATAAACATAAATCTAAGCTGACTGCGGTAGAAATGAGGGTACTAAGGAGGATAGCAAATAAAACCAAACTAAACCGGTGTAAGAATGAAGACATCAGAGCATTATTACTTCAGGTAGAATTATGTAAAACAATAGAAGACAAACAACTAAAATAGTATGGGCGGAATAAATGGAAAGAATGGATACATGGATAAAAGAACCATAACCCGACACCCGTTTAGCATGGATCATGTCTTGCATTTATGTAGACCAAATTTCATTTGTATATCATTACTAAATATCTCTGTTAGTCTAAGGTTGCTTTGTAACCTCGTGTTTGAGTCTGGGTATAGTTTTAAGTAGTTTTCGTCTGTGGTAATTTCATATCCGTTATCAGACCTTCTTAAAAGGTTTGAGAGAGGGTTTAGAGAAACGCAGAATATTAGAGCGCTTAGGGAGTCACCTTGGCATATTCCGCATAGGATTTGAATATTTTGACTTTGGTAGGTATTGTCCGCGGTTTGCGGAAAGTTCATTCCCCACATTTCGTTCCCCACATTTCGTACCCCACATTTCGTTCCCGGGATATTTCGTCTCCCCACATCTCGTACCCAGAAACCTCGTTCCCGAGCGAGCTCAATTTGTCTTCTAGATTACAGGGTGTTGAAACACGAGTGCAGCGATCGGAATGCTGTTAGAAAAATGAAAGATATTTTAATTTATTTATTTATTATAATATTTTTAAGAACTATATACAGTATGTCCCCGGCTTGAGCTTACAAGAGGGAATTACATTTTATTTTTAGTTTTACATAAAAATGTTGTAGGAATTATAATTCCTGCTTGGTTTGTAAAGAGTTTTAAGAAAATTTTCAGTTTTTCAAAAACAAGTCGGCCTTGACAGTTAAGCAAAAACTATTTCCTTTTCAGGTAAACTACTCTTTTTGTTCATGATACGGCACAATATTACTAAGAAAAGTTGTCCAGAATGAGAAATTATGGCCCTATACAAAATATCAGGAGGATGCTTAGATTAAACCGTCATTGTTAATAAATACAATTTATTTTGTTATTATAAGTTTATTATAATAAATAAATAAATTAAAATATTTTTAATTTTTTAACTGTATTCCGATCGCTGCACTCGTTTTTTAACGCCCTGTAATCATGGAGACAAATTGAGCTCGATCGGGAACGAAGTTTCCGGGCACGAGATGTGGGGAGACGAAATATCCCGGGAACGAAATGTGGGGAACGAAATGTGGGGAACGAACTCTCCGGATCGCATTGTCCGCTATGAATACTTGTAATGGGGTTCTCCATGTCTGCATACTGCTTTCGAGAAGGTCAATTATTGTAGCGTTTATTATTATCGAAACCTTCTCTTCACTGAATTCGTTTTTTTAATTAGAAGCTTTTATAAATTCAAAATCTTAATTGGGTTTCTTCTGAGAGGTATGAATTGATGCACAGTTTTCCAAGCCATAAAAGTCCCATAAGACTAATCTATACAAAAAATCTGTATTTATTATTCCTACATAGTTAATATAAACAACTGATTACTTTCATGTTGGGAACACAACAATAAATTCGAAACTTAATTAAAAAGTACCAGGCAAATCAGACATGTCATAATGGTCGGAAATCGAGTTAATTATGACGGACGCGCAGGTGGCATCGCGTAAAAGTCGGTTCGTAAAATGTCAGCCAGGAAAAGTGATCGTTTATAATAATTGCATATTATATAGGAATTCTACATTCAATTAAATCGAAATTGGCACTTTCGAATTTAAATTAGCAGTCTCGGGATTGAGGCAATTAAGTTTTTTCCAGGCGGCCCAACTTCGGCCGGGCCGCTTTTAGAGGAGCACACAAACCCATTTAATAGAGAAATTATTGCTCTTAAAAACGCACTTGTTCCGTGCAAATCAAAACTGGGCTGCAAAAAAAGGGGCGAAGAACGTTACGGCTGCACGCGAACTTGTGGACAGGGCGAGCCGATTTAAATAGAGCGTAGGATGAAATTATTAATTTATTTAATTGCTCCCGACAATGGCCATAAATATGGGCAATGAGACCTTAACTAAATGTAACTACAACAAAGAATCTTGTTGGAATATTTAAGTAGCTTAGATCGTGCTCCGTATATTTGTTTTAAATACATATAGTACGAGTATAATTTGTAACGAATAATTTCTGAAAAGCAACTTTAACCTTCGTATCAATTGGACTACACGTACACATGCATATTGCATAGTAGTGCTTCAATTCTTGTTTTGGCTTTAATTATAATTGTAGATAATCGTAACTGGACTAAAGGCACACAACTTTAAGAAGCCTTTCTG